>JAAAKR030251944.1:0-10126 GCA_010014985.3 Delias pasithoe
GATATTCATGAATAAAGAAATAATTTTTGAATAAACACAAAATTCGCGATACTTTTTGAACACACCTCGTATATACACAGTGACTAATTTTTTACATGCAATTTAGTTTGTTTTTAATTATTATACACGATAAATAAGACATTTGTTTGTAATAAATTAATAGACTTATTATTTGATTAAAATAATTTTTGTAGTAGTACTACATAACCACTTATGAAGATCTTAAAAACTAAAGTTACAAATTTGAGAAAATTTTAAGAATATAGTAGTTTATACTATTTCTATTTTTATGCTATATGTTTACAAACCTTTGTATTAGTAACTGGAGGTATTAATTACCAAACCTCATGCGATAGTGTTGTTCTACTTTGTAATACTACGTATCTATTAACATTTAAACTTATTTTATATTAGTGACAGAAATACTTTATGTAGCCTAGTCAATGGTGCGTATAAATTTTTTATTGTATTGATGATAGTCGGTTTTACTGTATAATTTTTTTGCATACTATACATTTTGACTATCTAGAATATTATATACTTTCCATAAATATTTTAATTTGTCGGGAACGAACTTCTTTAAGGAAATAAATATCTCTTTAACATCTCGCTCTACAAATAGAAATAAATATAGAATGTCAGTTGTTTTACCCTGCAAAAGATCACCACAGCAAATGATGTTGATAGAAATATCGATAGATTTCCTATGTATAACCTTTCCGTAGTTTACAATCTAACGTTATGTTTAAAACATTAATAAGACAGTTTCATCAAGAAATTACGTATATTTTTAGGTTTGAAACCTGGCTAATACATTTGGTTTATACACTTACATCGAGTTCAAGATCGCATTATTTGTAGTAAACCATTGACCTAAACCAGAGTACAAATAAAATTTCTCTTATACAAGTAGACAATACACCTAAATCTTTTTTATAATGGCATTTAAAATATTTCAGCGTTGATTGAAAGCAACGCCGATGCCGATGACAGTGATGACGCCTCTTCGACTTTCTCGCGTATTCTCAAGCAGTTGGTAGAAGAGAATATCTCCGGCCTGCCGCCGGGTGGAGGGCTTGCTGCTAAGTTAGTATTTCCTTAATACCCATCCTTGTTGTTAAAAGCACCTAAAATATTATTTAGTTGATTCCATTCCAATTTTTAGTTGTTCTATGCTTTGTTTGGTATTTTTTGTCGGAAAATAAAATAGATTGGAAATCTCTCACTAAATAGGCTGGTTCACTATGATAATTTCTTTAAAAACACATTTATGTGCTAACATATTTGTACAGTACTGCATATGTATGGCAATGTTTTTTTTTTTAATTTTTATGTTCCTTAAACCGTTATTGTTAGAATTAGCATTTATTTATTTTTTTATTTCAGGCAAGGGTTGCTTGACAAAATCTACAGAGAGTTTTATCCGGAACACACAGATAGCTCGGATACTTTCGACTGTCAGGCTGAGATAGCCGAGCCATTTGGGTCGAACTAGATGGCAAGTTAGCAACCATTATTTACATTGTCACATCTATTTGCTGGCCAAGTCTATCAAACTTTTTAGTTTAAGACTGTATACAGTCAATAAATATAGTCTTCGATTTTCGAAAGGAAATTCACTTGAACGATATATTCTGTATGTAATGGTTGCTTACAAGTGTCAAATAAAAACTGATATGTCTTGGTTATGGTATTCAAATTTGTGTGTTAATTATCAGTTGTTGTGGCTATGGTTGGTTTGCATTGCATTCACTCCAAATTTTAATATTGGCAACACTTGTTATTGTACATAGAGATAATAAACTGTTGTGAATGCGGAATTACTCTTTGTAAACTTTGAATGACTGTTGCTTTGTAAAAATCCCTGCTGGAATTTGTTCACTGCAACCGTATTGGTAACGATAAACTAGGCTTTTGGTACCTCAGTATATATGTTGTCTCAATACTCTATTATTTATGCTGCGGTTGAGTTCATAGACAACTATTTGGTGTCCGACTCTTTATCGAGACCTCGTCATGTTATAGTTGCAAGCAAATTCAAGTGTGTGGCACAAAGTTATACTAGAAACCCTTCGAGTACAATATTCCTTAACTGATTTTTTTTATATAACAGCACATAGGTTTCATATTTTAGTTAATTTTTATCATTAATAATTTGGCTTCGTTCATAAATGTCACGATCATAATATAATATTAGATGTAAAATAGATATTCAAGAATAAATTATAAAGAAAACTAAATACTTACCTATTATATTAGTCAAAATTAGTTTTTTAAAGAAGTTTCTATCCAGTTGCTATGAATTGAAATTTGAATATGGTTTTATTTTGTAAGAAAATTAAAAAAATATGTATTTTTGTGGCGATTTACGTTTTTATAGTTCGCGAACAGTAATATTTCGGGCATCATAATTGTAACATTAAATCTGTACATAAACTTAAACCTGCATAGTCAAATCCAAATGTTTCGAATAGATATAGTTTAGATTAATTAAACTGGTAATTGGAGCACACAATTAATTTAGTTTAATTTTTTTAATATAATTAACTACTTAAAAACTTTTTCGTCATAGAACCTGGTTTTGGTGTAAATTGCTTTGTACTTAGATGTAACATTAGTATATTCAACCATATCAAATGTGACTAAACTTTTGGATTAAACTAAATTACACAAAAGCAGATATTATTGTTGGTTTTCAACCTGTAGATAACTCCCTTAGTTGTATTTCCTCTTGCGTGTAAAAAAAATATACTTTTGTACCTGCTCGAGCGGAATATTAGATTCTAAAATGTGAATAAGTGAAAAATTTCTATTGTATAATGTACAGCTATCTATTCTTATTTCTCAAAGTTCAAATAGAATATTACAAAGGTTTTGATATTATAAAATTAAGTTGTTTCATCAGCATCCTTAAGATTCTTTGGTTGCCCGTTTGAAGTAAGAATGGTATAGCCTGTACTATGTCGTGGGATTGTTGTACACTTTAGATATTTTTTTGACTATCCCGAGCCTAATACGTCATATAATAGTAGTTCATGATCTACTGGTCATGCGGTACACGCGCCTCAGCCGCTACGCTTGCTCAGAGATTGCGTGCGAAAAGTGTGCGGCGGCATCGCGTGAACTTTTGCGATTATAAAGGATAGTGGGCTTGTATCTTTGTACTCTATGATTTTTAATACGATATGGTTTTAGTAGTACAATATTAGAGCGAATAGGTCAGGCAGAGGGAATTTTTTATTTTGTCCATCGGAAATGTTAGCTGTTGTTTGTCTGATTGTTTTCTTTTATAATTTCGCTTTCATCCGAAAGTTGATGAGTGTGTCTCACTGTATCTATTAGACGCTTGAACAATAAATACCTGTACGTACTTTAGCGTGGATTTTTATTTACATAGATATAATAGGTTAAGTTTTGTTAAATTTTCAATTATGATATAATTTTAGTGTTGTATTATGTAATTGGTATTCTCAACAATTGTTATTTGTATTTATTTCAAGAACTTACTATTCAGTTTCACTTTACGTTTAAAGTTTACTAATAAAGGAAAAATACATTAGATACATATTTATCGGTAAAGAGACTGCTACAAAAACCAATTTATTAGTAATAATTTTCTAAAGATCGTATAAATTCTTGTTTAGCCGCGTACGTTTCATACGCAAACCACTCTTGAGAGGCATCAGACTCCTCGGGTTTGCGAGGTTTCACTTGCTTATCTTTCCAACTCTTCGCAAATTGTTTTGCTCTCTGTAAGATATTTACTATATTATACTCATTCTATAAACCTAATTTTAAAAATATGACAAACAATTGTCAATTTTATATTGATTACATTTAATCGTTTCTTATAGTGAAATATCATTCTCATAAGAAACTTCAATGTTAGGTAAACTAGTTTTATAATTTAGAATGTGGTGAAGAGATATATCAAATAAAATGTATAGTTCAATACCTCTTTACGTTTTCTAAATATCTGTTCGCGATACTCATTCGCGTCGTGTTTGTCCTTTTCTATTTCAGCGGATGTGCGTCGATATCTGGATGAAGATATTTTTTGTTTCACCAGAATTCTGTACTAGCCAAAAAGATGGCACACAGAGACCACTTTTCTTATGTAACTGTATATTGTCTACATCTACTTGTGCTATTTATGAGATCACTACATGATTACTTTTTTTATTTAAAATTGGGTGGCAAACGAGCAGGAGAGTCATCAAGGATTCTTAGGGTTTCCAACCATGGACACCTCCAGTCTCTGGTGATGGATAGGTATGCTATTTTTGTTTTAGGTCCCCAAGTTGTAATATTTGCTTAGAAATAGATACCTCTGCAGGGAGCTGACTCAATTTAGTGGTGGTTTGAGGCACAAAATGCCATAAAAATGTGTGGCAAACATTGAGTTATACGAATGAAAATTTGTATTCACAACATCCGTGATAAATTCGATATACGATGCTGAGGGAACCTACGTCTTAAATCCTAAGAGTCAAGCTGATCAGAAAGGATCTGGTCGTCGACGATTCTAGCCGCTTACACTGAATGCGATCTTGAGGAAACTGATATATCCAAGTATTTCATAATACCTTTTAGTACACCATTGCTACGATTCGGTTCAATTGTTTATATAGTCAAATATATTAAACATTTTATGTTTTGTGACTATTGAAAATAGCAGATACCAGGACTCACTTGTGATAAAGTATTTTATGTGCTAAATAGTGAATTGGGTTATTCGGTTGTGCTTTTGCGACGTCGTTCAGAGCGTCCGGTAAAATATGACCAAAATTATTCCATATGTAATTAACGGTTTCTGTGTCTAGTTTTCCTAAAAGCCAAAATGTATAAGTCGACATTTACAAAGTTTATAGTTATTATAAAGAAGCTGATCTAATTAGCTCGTCGGGCGTATTTAAATGTATTATGTACTTAATCAAACCTTTGAAAACGAATTCTATTTATATCTATCATTTCAAAAAAGTTTACCGACGTCTTAATAGCAATTATTTTATTCAGAATGAAGGGACAGAAAACCATTAGCAATATACAACTCCTCAAATATAGTTTTAACAGACCTTTGCTTTTTCGAAAAAATACCTTTTATATCAACAGGTTTAGATTCAGGTAGTATTTCAAAATCAAATACATCCTTAATTTCCAAATTGCACTTCTCGTTGGCTCGTTCCGAGTGACCGCAGTCCTTCGTCGCTTTAACTCTTACATCATTCTCTAATTTATAGAAACTGCTACACGGCGCTATTTGGTATAGTTTTTCTCCATTTTTAATCGTGTAACGGCCATATGTATCGTAGAAGTATACATCGTTGTCATGCGATTGTAACTAAAAATTTTACATTACACCTGAATATATAAAAAACGTTTGTTTCTAATTTAATTGGGCTTATGCCTTACATCAATGAAATTTCCTTTGCAGTCTGTATGAAACAGGTTGAGTCCGTAGTCGTAGAAGTAAACTTGATGTCCATAATCATCCATATAGTAAGTGCCGATTTGGTTTTTGTAAAATTTTCGATTTGGACCTAAGGCGATTAATGTAATAATAACTTCACATAATATCATACAACCGTTTACGCTTTTTCTATCGAGAAAGTACATACGTATTGGGTTTGAATTGCGAGAATGATTTCGGTTCGAATGCATGACTTGGAATTCTGCTTACTTATACTTAATATAAATTATGTCCGCCCTAAGGTTAAGGAATATGTTTCCAAAGAATTGCTTTCAAGTATCAAAGATCGTAAAGTATACCTTTAATACTAAAGAAAGTAAAGAGAGATTTTGCAGCATTCATCCTCAGTTCATAAAGTCTCTCCAAGCGGTGTTTCACGCAAAGTTCTAAAGGCTCGCTGGGATCGTATTCTCTTTCGGGATTCTCTAAAGTCCTATAATATTTAAATAAATTACAGATGGATATCATTCACCGAGAAAAATATTTGAAAAGGTGTTAAACAAAACAAATATTTAAAATAAAAAAAAATATATGATCAAATATTCATAATCGTACTCTATGTACAGTTTCTCAGGAGTGGCTAAATTGTCTCTTTCTGCACTTAGCTTCCGTATCGTTTTGTAAATTGTATCAAACTCGTCAAGCTTTTTCCGCCAATAGGCCACTTCTTCTTTTAGCTTTTCGGTTGGCGCATCCTTCGAGTCCTCAATTTTGTCCTTAATTATCGAAATACTGCGTTGGACCTTTAAAAATAACTCTATGAGTTAATATAAATAACTTACTGGCGATGATATATGTTACTAATCCATAACATTTAGTAATAGCTGAAGCTTTATCATAGTCACATAACAGGTATGTAAATAATTATTTATAATAATATGTGACTAACGAGTGATTAAAATTTGCTTTCTATTTATTAATTGTTATATCTAAACAAACAGCAACAGTCGGTATCCGATCCGAGGTACCGATCATTATACAAAATGTAAACCTCAATTTACCTCCGCGATTTCTAACGATGAGCGTTTATCTTGTCGAAATATAGTCAAATGTTCTTTATTCTTATCGTACAGTTGATAAAGAAGGCTAGTAACACTTGCATTGCATTCTTCTTGAATATTTGTTAAGTTTGAGCTGACCCGTTTGTAAATTTCTTCTAGGCTCACACGTATTTTTTCAATCTATATAGATAAAAGATGTATGTATTTATTTAACTTCGCACTTAAGTTGTGTACTATTACTGAGTACAGTAATATTACCAGTAAATCCATTTTTATTTACAAAATGTATATAATCAATTTATAATAAATATTTAATGAATATCTAACAAACAGGGATACAAAGTTTTCAATTTCCTAATGAATATTATAGTGTAAAATAAAAGGGACGTATAATATTTAAGCAGTAGGTACTAACGTTATCGGATAGTGCTATAGCAATATATTGGTATGTCAAAGCGAAAATAGTATTTTTATTTTGAAGTGATAACGGAAAGTTCTCGTTGGCAAATGTTTGGACTCGTTCTTGAGTGTCGAGGCGTTGTAGCATTTCTTTTAATTGAAATAATTCAGCCATGGCACCATTGTACAGGCGTTCTACCTCTTCGTACGTTTCCTTTTCTAAAGCTGTTTCTATAGGTAGAAAATTTCTTCCGAAATCAATTTGCTTTGCTTGGTGCATATGAATAGTACACTCCATTATATCCATAAGCCTTTCTTTGTCGATTTTGTAACATAGTTTGTCTGCTACTTTGATAGACTCATCCATAACATCAATCCAATGAAACGAATAACTATTTACAATATTCTTTAAATCTCCATAGTATGTATGATACGAGCCATCTTTTAATTCGGTATATTTTATTAATTTAATATAATGTTTTAATTTTGGTACTATGTCTTCATGTAATATAAGGTACATACGTTTAAGTGACCACTTACGCATTTTTTGTAAATAATCTTTGTAAAAATTCATTCCGCTAAATTATTTAGAATAGATTTTTGGCGTATTTACGCTATATATGTCAAATCCTAAGCCCAAAGAGAAATCACATAAAATGGTGGTATTGCAATTATGTTTTAACATTGACCACTATTATATTGTTTTATCGGGGTTATAAAGTATAAAAATGCCTTCTCTGAAATTATTATCTGTGCCTTTCTATGACGGACGACTGAAAAAAGAATGTCAATAGTCAACGTTGAATATTTGAAGTTTTAAATACAAAATTACAAATATATTAAATCAAATTTATCAGAAAATCGGCATTATAATATGGATTCATATCATAACTTTATAGAGTATCTAATAACCATTTAATACTTGAAAAACGTTTACTTGGGTTGAAAGTGTGACCTCCTGTGTTTTAGTATTCTCAAACAAAAAGTACATAATATCTTCCTCTAGCTTTCCGGCTTGGAAATATTACAGGTAAATGCGATTAATCTTTTATATGAGAAAATTAGTTATGGGTACATTACATAACTAATCAATAAGGACCGCACGTCCGCACTTATTTCTATAGATACATATTGTATAACCAACACAAAAGAAAATATCTCTTATTAGAGAGTTCTTGTCCTTATTTTGTATACCAATATACTTAGAAATAATGTTTATTTTAGTTCCATCTTGCAGTCTGCTTATGTACGTTGTATTTAATATTATTACCATTCGACCTAGATGTTCCTTGTTTATGTAATATGTGAGTATGTTGATAAATGATAATTATTGATGTGACTGAAATATTTATAAGATTTCTTTGTACAGGTTTATATGGTGACCATGCACACATAGTGAGGTCATTCTTTGTTTATATTCACCTTTTTGGTTTAAGTGATAAAAATGGCAAGATACTTTGAAAACACAACTGTTTTCAACTTCAGTTGGGATCAAGTGGCAAGGGGATACTGGAGGAGATATCCAAATCCACAAAGGTATATAAAAGAGAATCAAAATGGATTATTCAACATATTATAATAAAAATATAATGTGTATTTTTGTAGTACACATGTTCTGTCTGAAGATACTTGGAGCAGATATGTCAAAGATGGATGTTTATACACAAAGAGACTTCTTACAAAAACCAATAGAGTGCCAAAATGGGGAGAAAGGTGATGTCTATTGGCATTCATAATTAAGATTCCATATATATCCTTGGTATAATTAAATATTTAAATTAAGTAGTTGTTGGTCTTGGACAGACCTTGAAATTATCAAATACCTTATAACTCATTATATTGTGTAACAATGAAGCCATTTAAGGTTATCAATTAATATTATATGGTGTGTTTATCTACTTAGAATTGATAATCAATAATTGTTAAACATATTCAGTAAAAAAACTAAATAATTTCGTAGTTTAATTTTGTAGTTATTAGTTTATTATATTTCAAGGTTTTTAGAGTTGAGAAAAAAAGATCATGACTAGTACACATACATTATCAATATATATCTTATCTGCAATAAATTGATATTTTTTATACCTAAAGTTATAGACTGAAAGGAAACCTTTGAAGTTGGTTTAAATCTCCTTAGCTAAAATAATTATAATGTTAGTTAAGAATACTGGCTTAGTAATAATATGATAATTAATGTAAAGTAATTTACTATATTAAACACTTAGTTTAATCACACCATGCTAAAAGTTTTAAACATTATCATTTTTTAAAAACAACATTTAAAAAATACTTTTTGTTATTGAATATGAAAAATGATTGAATTTTCTTTAATATTTTGCTATATATACTAATTTCTTAATACATTTGATGGTTCCAAGGTATATTACTCATATTTTGAAATATGAATAAATTTTATTGCAGATTCTTCAATGCAAAATCAGTTAAAATAATTGAAGAGAGTATTGTGGATCCTGAAAAGAAAGTTCTTATCACATATACTAGAAATCTAGGCTATACCAAAGTTATGGTTTGTATAATACAAGTAGTGTTCAACTACCATAATAGTTGTAAAGTACAATTTTACATAAACTACCATTAACATCTCCAACATCTGTTCTTACATGTATCTAGATATATACCAATATATATATCTTGGTACATATACCAAGTTTTATGTAATTAAGATTAAGCAAGTAGTTTTGTCATGGTTTTTGATTAAAATTACTATTTTAAAAGTTAAACTTGCAAAATTCCCTGCAACGCTTAGTATGGCTATTACTAAAGATGCGTGTTAATACATAGAAATCCAAAATGAATACGTTAAATCAAATACTAAAGAAAGTCTCTTTTAAAAAGTTGTAAAATATAATCTAGGAGCCCAGAATGCATGTGATACTATTTTTTGTTACAGAGTGTGGTAGAAAGGGTGGAATATAGACCATCAGGTGCTTCGCAGACAGTGGCAGTCCGGTCTGCATGGGTTGACTCGCAGGTGTTTGGTTTCTCGCGAGCTATACGAGCATTTGGCGTTGACCGTTTCCGTAAGAATGCGTCACAAATGGTGAGAGAAAATCATTTAGATAATGAATCAAATCCATAAGGAAATCTGTAACCTTCTATTACCTGCAAGTTGTCTGGAAGCAGATTTATATTTTAAAAAACAAATATCTCAATAAGTCATAAACAGTGCGGGGGGAAGGTGGTGTCATTAGAATCACCGATCGTGCGGATTTCTTAGTCACGATGTCGCAGTGGT
>JAAAKR030252207.1:0-10114 GCA_010014985.3 Delias pasithoe
AAGCTATTGAAGGTTTTTTATTCGATTAAATAATATCTCATCGGTAAACGAGCAGGCTTATCTAGGATAAGCGGTTCTCCGCTCATGGACACTGCCAGTTCATGCAGAGCCGTTAATGCATTGTCGGCCTTTTAGAGATAGGTACTCTTTATTTGAAGGTCTGCAAGTCGTATTGGTTTGCAAATACCCCTGTTGGCAGCTGATTCCACAGAATGGTGGTGTGCGGCACAAAATGCCTTAAAACGCTCAGTTCTGGAACGATAAACATCGAGGTGATACGGATGAAACCCTGCATTCTGCCTCGATGGTAAATGATGAAATTCGACTGCAGGTAATCCAAACAGCTCTTCTGAATACTCTCTTCGGGTCGTCAACAATTCGAGTCGCTCTACGCTGAATGCGATCTAGAAGAAGCTAATATTTGGGAGCTCCCGCCCAGAGATGCCAGCATAACTCCATAAGAGGCCGAATTTGCGCTTTATAGAGTTTCAAGCGATGGCCAGAAGTGGTATCGCTTCGCCCTATTGAGCATTCCTAGCTTCTTGGAGGCTAATTTTGCCTTTTTCTCGAGAAGGCCACGAAATTGAAAATTATTGGAAATGTTGACTCCAAGTATTCTGAGGACCGCTGGCGGGCAACGGGGTGTTCTGGAAAGAGGGAGATACGACATAGGGAGTCTTTTTATCGGTGAATAGATTCTTATTAGGGCGTAATCGAATAAAGTAGTATCGAGGTGGGATTTAGGACAGTAAGCGGCTTATGCACGCAGAGGCGGCCGCGTGCTCATACTCGCTACGACCGATGATGTTCTTTAAATGAATATAAATTGGAAATAATCGAAAGCGATATATCTGTGATGAAACGAGTAAAAAGTGATATGTATTTGTAAATAATTTCTAGAAAATAATGTGGAGGAAAGTATGTCAATTATATAAACTTTATAACTTGTTTATGCTTGAATTGATGCCGTTAATAATGTAAGGTCCATTCTATTTAACAATCGTTTTAATAGCGATTGTTACTTTGAATACGTAGCAGATGACAGCGTGCAACACGCCCTAACATTTTCGCTATTACTTCGACAACGAAAGGACGTTTA
Source organism: Delias pasithoe (assembly GCA_010014985.3). Taxonomy (NCBI): domain Eukaryota; kingdom Metazoa; phylum Arthropoda; class Insecta; order Lepidoptera; family Pieridae; genus Delias; species Delias pasithoe. The sequence continues at coordinate 1,100 of JAAAKR030252207.1, forward strand.
ATGATTTTGACTATTATTAATCTTCTACTCTATTCATTTTGTGTATAGTGAAAAACGAAAAAAAATATGAAAGAAACTTTTCCTAAAAAAGATGATAAAATAATATAGTGAAATAAAATGCTACTATTTAATGTAAATGGTAGTTAAGGTGTGATAACAAAAACCAGGTGGTAGCTACTTCAATGAGGTTATTTTTTGATAATATTTGTTTGGGATGCTAATAACGGCAGCTACTTTCAGTCATAATTTTGTGACGCGGGTTCAGCTTCCGTGGCCACCATGATATCTGACGCTGTTTACTTATTCATTTCTTTTGTGATTACCATTACAACGTGGCTAGTGAGTCGTATTTCTAAAACTACTCGATTTAATTTCATTCAATTATTAATGATTTTTCTCATTTTCAGAAATTCTATCGAACTCTCAGCGAGATCAAAGCTGAAGTGGAATCTGTAATCAAAACTGGTCGCAAAATGGTTGAAGAGAAAGCCGTGGCTGAGCCTCAAGAGTTTTCAAAGAAGATCGACGGACTCAAAGAGCTGTACAATAAGCTCGGTGCGCACGTAACAGAAGCTAAGTCGCGGTTGGAGGGTGCGCTGCTCACTGCGCGTGAAATGCAGAACGATCTACAGACACTTAGCAGCTGGCTCCGCGGCCTCGCCCCTGCGGTTGGCCCGCAGACCCTTGAGCTTGAGATGTCGCGCATGGAGGCTGTACGCGATAAACTAAATGATAACTTCCGCCGATTTACCGCTCTCTGTGAACCTACCCGTCTCAGTACGCTCCGAGCTCAGATAGATGACGTGAATGAGCGCTGGCTGCAGTTGCGCCGGCCCCGTACCACGCCCTCACCTGCGGACGAGTTGCGTCGCCGTTTGACAGAAGCAGAGCGTGATCTCGCTAGTGGCGCGGTGCCGGCGTCTCGCTTGGCGTTGCTGGCGGCCGACATACGGCTGCGATCTGCAGAGCTTGAGGCGCTTGGCGACGAGGCCATACGTGACCAGTGTGCAAAGGTCATGGAGAAAATAACGGTTAGTACCATATATTGTAAAATATGTGTTCAACAGCTTCTTTTATTCACAGGTACAAGAGTACAGGTTATCGATATGTAGAATATATTTTATCTGTCCTCTCGTTATAAGTCTACATGTAAGTTGGCAGTTGGCGCACTCGCTTTGATCGTACTATCCACTGTGTATACACGACAGCACTGTGATATATGTCGCGTGTTTTTTTCATATTGTGTGGTTTCCATCCAGTGTGTGAATTTAACCGCGTAGCATACTAAAATATTAATTCTTGTTGTTTGTTTTCACTTAAATCACATTGTGATGAAACTTCGAGTGATAAGTTTTAAGAAGCCTGTAAATAAAACAACTGGTGTTGGTGGTGTGTGGTTATAAGAGCTTTTAGTATCACGGCATAAGAATCATTCACATCGACCTCGGGAATCATGCTTTGTTCTAAAATCATCGAGACAGATCACAGCTTTGGGATCACGCTAATACCATTACCTCACTTGACCGGATCGACTAACATGTAAATAACCAGGCCTAATTTAACCTCAAGCACTAAGCGGCCGGTTTGTTACAGGCTGTACAATCTAGCCAGGCCACGCTATGTGAATATGAAAATGTAACAGATACTATTAAGAGACGACTAGAGAGTCCAGTTAATTCCACGGAAACCGAACGGCCCGATTACAAAAGGTCGAAAATACCTTTACCATTAAAAAGTCCCGTGCCAATAAAGAAAGAGATTCAAGAAACAGGGAATAGAAGTCGTGGATCTTCAGTAGAAAGAAATAAGAAAGATGGCATCTCAATGTCTGCCAGTGTTACTAGCACTATGTCAGCAGACTCCATCGAGGACGCCACTCCTACACCCAGCTCTCAGCCTTCTACACCCGGAACGCCGAAACATGACAGCAGCACTTTTAATTTGCTCAAAGACAGCGATTTATTCACTCAAATTTCTAAAAATAATATTAAAGTAAAACCAACTATTAAGACGGAAACGATAAAAGATTCTTGTCAAGTTGTTGAAGTAAAAGAGCACGAAATCGTGAAGTCGACTGTCAGTCCCGTAGAGCCTGTGGAAACTTATACCTCGCATTCTATCGAAACTGTTGTAGAGTTTATTCCTCAGACTGTCGAAACTGTCGAGATCATCGATGATACTGAAGGCGAAGATGGCGATGATGCTGAAGGCGAAGATGACGATGATGTAACGTCACCACAGCTCGACTTAGGGTCAGAACCTAAAACATTTGTTGTTGAAGTCACCAAACTGAATGAGCGAATGAAGCCCACTCTCGGCATCTTAAAGCACAGAAGTGGTAGCGATGAGCCGAAAAAAACAGTAACTGTAAACGACGTCCCAGATTTGATTCCTGACAATGACGTTTCCATGGACACACCACCACCCACCCCGATGGATGAGACAGAAGCGCAAGAATGTCCTCTGCTGTACGATTTAGTGTTGCGACAGAAAGAAGCCCAGAAGAATTTGATGAACGACGAGGTGAACGAGTATTTGATCTTGGATGAAGTACCAAAGGAACAGGCCGCATTGCCAGAACCCTCTGCTACCGCAAACCTTGCGGATCAGGCACTACCTGACGATGCCATTTATTCAGAAGTAGAGGACCTGCAAAAGGTAAAACTGTCCGCTAACGATATATTTAAAATAAACATGGGAATTGTTCAAAAACTAATATGAAGTCACATAATGTTGAAGTAAGATGTTTTTAAAATTGGCAGGTAATAAAAACGAACGGCTTAATGTTGCAGATGCGTTTAAGTGGCGAGGATTTGGTAGAACAGCCTACAGCGACTTCGACGCCGCTCAAAGATATCCGTCCGCCCGCATGCGTCGTGGCAGTTTCTCCTAAGGATGCTGGATATTACGCGCAGGTATAGAGGCTTCTTTAAACTATTATTCAAGCTCAACAATTTGTTTTTTTTTGTTATATATCATTTGTTGCATACAATTAAACAATGTCAAAACATTTAATAAATACAACTATAGTCAAAGCATTGAGATGTTGTTTTTTATGGTATAGTCGACAACGGAACAAGTGAGTCTCCTAAATGGTAAGAGAATACCGCCGCCCATGGACAACTGCGCCAAAGTCCGCGCATTGGTTGTGTTGCCGGCTTTTTATGTCGCTTAAGTGGAATTTCTTAAGGTCTCCGACATCCTCATTCACTCAGCGAAACACAGTAGAAGCACCATCCCAAGCACAACTACCATTTCACGCTGAGTATTCTGAGTATTCTATTATTCCCGTATTATCATTTCGGACGAGCCGGCACAATTACTACGTAAGCATATGCTTCAGCATGGCTCTCCTACAGGTGAAAACATTCTACAACTTTCTTTTCAAGTAGGTGATAAATATAATAAATTCGGAGATTGACAAATCTTAATTTTTTATAGTTATCAGAAAAGAGGGACACTACGCAGGAGAGCAGTATACCCGAAGAGAGCATGGAAAGCGAGGAAGTAGTAGAGGGAGGCGAGGTGCGTGCCTTCGAAATAGCAGCGCAACGCATGGCGCGGCGACTCAGTGTCCTCTTGCTCACGCTTGGCGCAGTCTCCAGCGAACGGGATCCGGCCAAGCGGCTCGAGGTCTGATCACACTACAAATTCTTTTGACTTTGCACACAGACTTTTTTAACATTTATAAAAATCTGTTATAAGAATATAATGATTAATAATACATTAATTATTATAGGAAGTTAAGAAATATGTGTGTTCAAAATAGTATTTTCTGATTAGAAACAAATTCTAATTAAACCGAAATACTATAAAAGTTACTTAAGTAGTATGATGATGGCTCATTAATCATAACTAGGAAATATATATCTCTTCAACGTTATTTTATTAGATTTTGAAGAATCAAATGGGAGCCATCGCCCCAGACGCTGTTGCTCTCATATCACGCGGCGACAGCCTTGTATACGAACAGGCGCGCGAACGACCTGCCCTTGCTGAGCACGTGCGCACTCACGTGCTCGACCGCCTGCGCGACCGCTGGGCTCTTGTCAGCGCTGAAATCGAGCTAAAGCGCGCTGCCGCCTTGCGCGCCGAAGACGACTGTCGAGAACTGACCGGTGCGCTCGACCGACTGCGCGTGTGGCTGCGTCGCCCGCGTCTCGACGACCTGGCTGATGTTGAAAACGATTACGAGCGCGTGCAAGATCTGGTGCGTGACTTGCGCGCGCAACGCGTCGCCTTCCCAGATCGCGTCGCCGCTGATCTCGTTGCCGCTTTCTGCGCGGCAAGGGACGATTTAGATGCATCCCGACGGAGGGATAAGAAGGGTGAGCATGACGGCGGCGAAGTAGTCACCCGTCTCAACCGCGCTAGGGCGCTAGTGGCATCAGCGAAAGCAGCATTACGGTCGCCACCACTTGGAGGGCGGGACTTTGACGAGTTTCCGCTTCAGGAGGATGCCTTAGAACGTGTGAAGTGCATGGTAACGGAGGCTGGCACCGCCGTCCAGGAAGCGGAGGGCACTGCCCGGCGTGGCGGCGGAGAGCGTGTGCGGCGCGTGGCAGACAAGCTGCGCAGTGAGTGGGCTGAACTACGCGAAGCACATGAAAAGCGGCGCGAAGTGTGGGTGCGCTGCCAAGCGCGCTGGGCACAGTTATATGCGGCCTTGGAGGCGGCTGGGGACCGCCTTGATGCGCTGGAGCAGGAGCTTGATACGACGCCGCAAGACCCCGATGCGCTACGTCGCTTGCAAGAACAGGTGATGCTACCATACTTGCCTTTCACGTTATCGTATGTTTCTGACCTTATTGGTAATACCTAGTTTACAATCACATTGTATACGTTATGGATAATTTAACTACTTTCCCATACTTAGATCTAAGTTCTAGGGTGTTTTATTAATATTATGCTATCCTTAGGGCGAGGAGGCAGTACGAATAGCTGCGCAGACGGCAGAAGTTGGGCGTGGTGTAGTCCGTTCGTGCAGTGGTGCGTTAGCGCGAGATGTTTTAGAGCAGCTAGAGACTCTAAGGGACCGCGCCGCAACAGCCGCGTCGCGCGCTACTACTGCTCGCCGCCTGCCCGCGGCGCGACGCACGCTGCTCGCCTCACGGGACCTGCTACTCACCACTGCTGCTAATCCCGCTGACCGCACAAGCCTTGCTGTTCGACTCACTCTTGTTAAGGTACGGAACGAGTGTATTCAATACATAAATATTTTAATAGCCCAGGAAAGTTCATCTGTTGAAATATAGTTTTGCTAACGATTATACGAGTGCTCGATGTATGATTACTTATGATTGGGATATAGGTATAAGCCTCGTCCAATTTTCTCTACAGCTTCTCAAAATTGTAAGAAACTATTGACAACTTTTTCAATGTTTATCTACATATATTTTGCTCTATGTAATATTATGATAATAGCTGAATAATCAAATATGTTGCAATATTTTTATTTAATGAAACGTTTAATCTAAGTTCAGTTAAGTAGATCCTAGCTTCTTTTGACTTTCAGCTGAAATTCGGCGGACAGTGTCAACGATAAAAAAGATTATTTTGATGTTGAGTTAAGCTTAACTAAAGCTTAACGTTATTGAACTTTGGCGTTCCGCCAGCATGAACCCTGTCTCTGTGAATGTTATGTTCAGTATCAAAATATGCAGTATTTTAGTTCCTATCAGTTTAAATACCAAGAATAGTAGAAAAATGTTAAACTTTCAAATAGGAGCTGTGTTAGTTTGTCCGTGATGTAGTTCGTTTCAATGTCAAAACTGATTAGTTTGCTCTCGGAAACGAAATGGACTTAAATTCATACTTGTGCTGCGACTAAATGTAACGGCATTTCATTTTTTATATAAAACTATGATGGAATGTTATACATTTTTGTTTCGAAAGGAGTTGAGCTAATTTTTTGTACTAATAATTATAAAAAAAGTAATAAATATGTATTGTCGAAGCACCATTTCATTATATTGCGTTGCGTATGATGTAGAATTATAAGCAGGAATAAGAGAATATTATTTTAGAAATATTATATTATTTAGTGAAATGGTTCTCGTGTTGTATCGATAAAAATATTCAATATACTATCAAGAAAATAGTTAAAATGAAATTTAATTGTTGCTATTCACGAGATTTAACTTAATGTTAAATCAAAATTATTCATGTCGTTGATTTTAATAAGAAATATTTTTTATAAAAATAATTTAAATTTTGTATTGATTGTGCCCACATTGCTAAAGTATTTAGCGCTCGCCTTATGTGCAGACTGAATTCTAGTAGAGAACTAAAAAAGTTCCTCCAACATCACATCGGTGAGCCATCGTCGTTCGTGTCTCACAGGAAAAATTATAAATTCTCGGCAAGCCCGTGAGGTTGCCCCTAGCTCGCGTTAAGCTGTAAAGGCTCCTCTGCCCAACACTGAGTTAACCATTTCTAAAAAAAAATCCAACATTATTTATCCCTATGTATTGCGAATAGTACGTCAAAACGTTTTCAAACCCAGAGCCAGGCATATTCACTTAATAATATACATCACCCGTTATCATAATAACCGGCAGATTGTGAATGTGTAAAGCTAACAGTAATTGCTATGTAAATGGTAGTCTCCGCCGGAAGGGCACCGCTTCGTGTTCCAACACGAACTTGCAGACTGGGCGGGACAGCAGCAAATTGCTTATGTGCATTGATTTCATATACATCGATTGAATATTTTTCTATAATTTTCATTAATATGCAGTTTTTAAGATTTTTAGATTTATCAATCACATCTTATTCTAGTTAGGGTATCATAAGCGTTCGTTGCATAGATATTCCAATGGTCGGACATTAACTTTACAGACGAGACCGTTGATTCAAATGAAGTCCTAACAAATCTATTCTTTTAACAGTTAACTTTGAGCGTTATTAGTGTATCATTCAATAGTTGGGCGTAATTTTAATTTACTGTATTATTTTACGAGTATTAATTAGTTTATTCGTAGTAGTTTGGAATTAAAACATTTTGGTTTCTCTATAGGTATGATATTTATTGTGTAATTAGAATTTATATTAGATTACATGTATAATAGATTAAACATTATAAATCAAAGTTTATATGTAAACAAAACAGACGACATCATGTCGCTTTTTATTGATAATTGGCTTTAAATGAGTTTCTTTCTCATGACAGCACTATAGGCTATGTTAGCATTGTCATCTATGTCAGAGAGGGCTGCGATCTGTCACGGTGACGCTACATATAATATTCAAATTAAGAAAACTATAATTTTTAATGAATGAAAGTAACATTGTCAAACAAACTATCAAATTTCAAGCTAAAATATATAAATTTTTGCTTCACGTTTTATGTAATAAATGAAAAATATATTAACATAAAAAAGTGTGATTTTAATAAAATTATTATAATTTTCGTGTGATGTTCTCAGTATCGTTTAAGTGAGGTGGGTTTTATCAGCGTCTGGCTCTTGGTCGTTTCGAGTGGCATATTTCCCGAAGGAGACACTCAAAGTATTACCTTTTATATTAAAAAAGAAATGCACCTCTTGGCTGCTGTTTTATAAATTAGAAAAACTTACGAAAATTGACTTTATAAGTATACTTGATATTGAGAAAAATATCGTCGATTTTATTGTTATATAGTATACTGTGTGTGTATAGTAATAAATAATATTTTTTGAAAGTTAATAACTAAAAAATTCGTTCTAAAAAGAATATATTTTTAGCTAGCGACTATCTTAAGATTTTGTAATATTAAATTCCTATCTGGAAGGAATTTCGAATTAAAAAACAGAAATATGTTCATTTTTATCGTTGTTGTAATTTTATTTTCTTTGATATATTTCTTTAAGAATCGCGTTATTCTATTTAATTAAAAAGTAAAATATATCATAAATTATACAAAAAATACAATATATAATTAAAATAAACATCAATGCGACGTATTTTATAGAATCTTCTCTAAAATTAAAGTAAACAAGGATTATAGTGTGTAGTCCCACGCGCGTAGTAAACTCACTAAAGCTATTTCTGATCCCATATGAGTTCCCGTCGCCACGCGTTCTCACTAAACATACAGCCGTATCTCCTTATCGCTCCAGGCCAATATAACATTAAATTCTAAATAGTTAAGTTCTAAAATTGCTTTTAATACTTTTATTTTTAGAACATTTCTTGTCGCTCAGCGAGTATCACACCTTCATAATCCAACATAGCGAATTGTATTCTACTATCATACAATCTGGATTGAAATTACTGTGATTCCATATAGTTGTTAAATTTGGTGAAATACTTTGGTTAGATTGAGTATATTGCTGGTGTCCCTCTTCCGCGTGCATTCGCTGTGCCGCATTCTATCATTTCGTTTATTTGTATTTGCCAGTTATATTTTCGATATCAAAATGTTTCCCAGCTAAAGGTTGTGGCGTTGTAACATTGTTCTTATGAAATAACAACATTATTGTGTTGTGTCGGGTTTTCGTAGCGTAGTTTGTACGTTGTCCGGTGTTGACGCGCGTCGTTTTTGTTTATTCGGGTTTTGTAAAAGTGAGGTCAGTATTATCATATTTACAACTTAACTGAATCGGTTCTTGTGATAAATATCGGAAAAAAGCATTTTGTTATTATCTGACTGTTTATCTCTAATTACTAAGTTAATTTATAATTTCGTATTTTACTTCCATCAATTATATAACGATTTCATTTAATTCTTAATATGTGAATATTAAACGTGTGTAACCAGCGGCTAATACCATATTCTTACCATGTTTCGACCCAATTGACAGTTATTAAGCATATTCTATACGAATACGTATGTATCACGATGGAATAAAGTGTACTACTTCATACATTTCTACTTCAGGCTCGCGAGGAAGAAGTGGGTTCGAGTGCAAAGGAAATTGAGGAGTTGGTGTCTGCCGCCAGCAGTCAAGACGTTGATTCAAGGCTCGCGGAGCTTCGCGACCTCACGCACGATTTACACCAGGTGAGATTATCTTAGATTATTACGAAAATGTA
>JAAAKR030252324.1:0-10110 GCA_010014985.3 Delias pasithoe
TTAGTATGTGCATTACTCACCACATATGGTTCGACCAGTACAGTCGTCTGCCAAGCCAGTCTCTGCTCTTGCTCTACGTTGTATCCAATGTAGCACAACTTCTCCTTCATCATTCTTACAGTCTCAAAGTCGGCGGAGTGGTTGAACGCGTAACCACGAAGTAGGAGCAGCTAAAACATTTTTCTAATATACTATTCAGAAATTTTCCGTTTGTTAAAGCTAAGATATTGGTGTAAATGCAAATGTATATTAAATATGTGGAACACAGCTAGAAACAACTTTGATTTGCAATCTAGGAACATTCGTGATGTATAATTTACCTTAATAAGATATCTAGTGATATCTCTACCGGCAATATCTAAACGTCGAGTGAGATGAGGTAGAGCAAACTCTTCATACACAGGACAAATGTGAGTCACACCATCTCCTGTGAAAGATATTCTATTCAAAGAGCCAAATGATGGTATCCTTCAACTTATCGAAGGTCAAATATAAAAATAGTTACAGAAATAATTAGTAACTTTGCAAAATGGCCTTTGCTTGTATTGATTAAATTTACTTTTAACTAAATCCTATTTTTTTTGTTCAGCAAACGTAATATTTATGCTGCACTAAAATGTACATGGGTTACTTATAGTTAATTATTTTAAAGCCATAATGTCTATAGTATTCAGTATATTATATTTTTAAGTTTTAGCCTCCTGGTATTCATTCTGTGTGCAACCAGTCATCACATAGCCAAGAGAAAATAATGTCCAGTTGATGTAAGTCTATCTGAATCATATAGTGCCTATTTACCTGAATCCACGACAACACCTGAGATCAACCCTTGCGCATATAATGTTAATACAGCTTGGATAGCAATATATGCACTGTCAAAGCCATACTTCTCAAACATCACCTAAAAACATAAAAGATAATAAGAATTTGTTATAAACAATATTGATCAATTAATTATTATATCTGTGGCATTTTAAATTAAGACATCTTCCAACACTACTATTACACATGTTAGTATAAAAAAAGAAAAGCATTCAAATAAGTATAGAAAAAGATGGCATACCTCGATCATTTTCTCTCTATTCTTGGTAGGATTCATGGGTGGTTCTGTAAGCAAAATTTTAGTTTCCTTTGGGTCTACGTTCATCTTGCTTGGTCCAAATGTATAATCCCATACATGACACATGTCTTCCCAATTCCGTACCACCTGTTTAGTGTGTAGTTTTATCATTGAATGTTAATATATATGTTCAACAACACACAAGAATTTTAAAAATGACACACAATTATTTTACTTAACACAAAATAATATCTATATATATAATATATACAGATGAAAATATTTATGTTTTCTTATGTCTACATTGCCATTTAGGAGTCACTATGACTAAATATAACTTTTTAAAATATTTTATTTACTTAATAATCTTGTACTTAATATAATTTACATAAATATAATTATACAACAAAAATTACTAAAACAAAAAGGTAATTTAATATTACCCCATTTTCCATAGGATAGCTGACTTCTAACATTGATCTTAATTGAGAAGCTTCATCGCCAACCATTAAGTCCTGAAAAAGCAATATTTTAATGACACAATGAACACTATGATAATGACACATGATAAAAAATGCTATCAAGACATTCCAGCTTAAACTATTGCACACAAATATGATACCTTTGTCACTGAACCCTATCAAAGAACATCTTATACTACTATAGCAAAGTGGCAGGCAATAGCTAATACAGTATATAATTTTATCAATTATAAAATAAAATTGTATGCTATACTGTGTATGCTAGAGAAAATATTTAAATGATCAATGCATGTTGTATTCAAACATGTTTTCATTTAATGAGCCAAATATATATTGAAGCCATGTTTCACTAAAGTTACCTGCACAACTTCAGGGTCAAACGTCTGGCGAGCATGAAAGGTTTAATTATTAATATGGCAAATTAACCATATACAATAATCTATGGTTTTTCAATCTATTTAAATATGCTACTTTCAGTTGCTTTAAATCAAGCAATAAATAATCATAAAATAAGGCTCTTTTCTATAATTTTTCTCAGTATGTATTTGAACCAGTAATTACATCATGTTATTTTATTTTAACAAAGCCTGTCTCTAATATATTATCCTAATGTACGTCCATATAAATTAGTTTCAAGTGACAACAAAATATATCCCACAATCTCCAATAAAATTACAAAATTTAGTTAATAGATGCATTCTCAAACACAAACAGTTTTCATGTTAACTATTTTAAATTTATTAATATACATGCAGTTAGGCCTCTTTAAACACCTATAAAACTTTTCTAACTTACTCCAACACATTGGTCCTGTAAAATAATAAGGAATTTTAATCTACATCTTAAATAAATTAAACTAAAATTAATATTCTTAATGTTACTGTTAAGTTGTGGCAAATATCTAATAAAGAGTTTTGAGAATATTAATAGTAATTTTCAAGTATATTATAGGTGTAGTTTAATATGTATTCCCAACAGTTGTTGCTGGTATATTTTTAAATTAGAGATAATGCTGGATATCGACTGACCGACGCATAACATATCAACAATCTGTGTACAGGTATTAAATAGGAAAAAGATTATAGAATGATTCATAAGTCACACCTTGACATCGATTTCACCGATTTTATTTTCTGCTCTGATGATCGGCCTGCCCACCATCGACGGGAAAATAAAGGCAGGAAAGTTACTACCTGCATAGCCGCATTTGACGAACTGTAAATAGGTATCCAATGATGAATCAACCTCTTATCGAAATCCTCTAAGTTTTAAATATCAAGAAAACTTACACCAGTGCCGTTGTCACAAACTATGACTTTTCTACCTTGGTCATCCATTTTATTAATATAAAAGATTAAATAGGGTAAATGCAATAACTTATTAGAATAATATTATTTTCAAAATTTTATACCCCTCACAGCCACCACTTATCTGACAAACTTTGACAATTGACAATATTTACGAAAAATATTTATTATGGTGCTTTACATTAGGCGCTCAAAACGCTCAAGATACTCAGCTGTTCCACATGACGATCGCGGCGAAAACGTCACTACTGACTTTCACTCACGCACAAGCTCATTATGACCGATCTTAAAAAGTTGGGTCGAAAGGGGCGTTGAAAATGAGCAAGAAATGAGATAGGTGATTTGGCGCAATATTTTAATTTTATTACTTCAAATTCGACGATAGCGATGACAAAAATTCTTTTTACGGTTTTAATAGATATATTGTTCGTATTTTTTGTGGCTGGTGTTTTAGGCGCGATTACAACAACCGCCGTCGTCATATGGAACAACTTAATGAGCATTTTGAGCGTTTTGAGCCTTTAGTGGAACGCATCAATTATAGATTACAGTAAACAGTGACACTAAACATAAAGTCACCAGTGCGTGCTAGCTCTCACTTGTATATGTCAATTTGTAATTACTCTTATAGTTTATAAATCTGTGCCTTGAAACTTACAAATAAAACCTTCCTCTGTTTTCACGTGTTATTATTTTAGTGTGCCTTTAATAAAATGATAGCATAATTAATACTTAAATGCAAAATGAGTAAACATATAAGATTTGAAGAAAATATTTTAGTGGATGAAGACTACACTAATTTTGGAAAACAAGATAAAAATGCTGATGAAAAGAAGGGTTATGGTATAGCGAAAAACTTTGCAGAATCCCTCGAATATGGAGAAAAAAAGAAATGGTACCAACAGGTAAAATGATAATTCATTAAAAGATTTCTAATATTAATTATAAATCTCAGTTTTATATGAATTTCTATTTAGATGCCTGATGAGCTACCAACAGCAACCAAAACGTTATCACATTTAGAGCTGGAAGCATGTAGAAAAGAAGCAAGCAGTGCTTTACATGGAGATACTTTGGCATATGAAACAAGTAAGTTATATATGTACTAATTTATAAAAGTAACAACTACATTATAGAAAACATTTTATTGTAATAAAAATATATTTATAGAAGCAAGTAAATCAGGATCGTCAGATTTCCAATGGGCTAAAACTTTGTTGCACAAGGGAACTATTGGAGATAGAGTGGCTGCTGCAACAATCCTTGTACAGGTATTATTATTTATTTTGTTTAATACATATATATTTTATTTAAGAATTAATGTTTTATATGTTTCTTGTGTTTATAAAGTAATATATGTTTATGGAACCAGAGAACACAAGTAGACTGGATGACAGGAACATTTGATAACATGAAAATAATACAGGTACTAATTAATCTTTTTGTTTTAGGATAATCCAATCTATAATTTAACTGCATTAAGAAATTTAGTCAATAATGTAAAACCTGCTAAGAAAAAGGATGGTATTGTTATAATAGGTTAGTAATCATACTACTAATAAAATAAGTAAATATGACTATAATAGATAAAGGAATTATATTATGTCAATTTCAGATGCACTATCAGAGCTGTTTATATCAGAATTATTAATACCTGATATTAAATTACGTACATTTGAACAACATCCCTTGGGACATTTAGAGGAAATTACTTCTGGGAACAAACAAACACGCAGAAATATTTTAAAGCTATTCTATTATGAAGATCAATTGAAGGAGCTGTATGGAAGTTAGTTGAAATATGTTTACTAAATTTATCTTATATGTATATATATTTCATCTTATTTTATGTATATACCTTTTGCATAAACAACTGTAGCTATTAGTGAAATTCCTATGATATCCTGTTCAATAATTTTTAAGTTTATGGCAAACAAAGAAATGGCAGATAGGTTTGTTAGATATATATTTCTTTAAATTTAAATATCACAACCTGTAATTTTCAGCATATGTGGAGGCATTGAATAAGTTTGCTCACGATTCTGTGGAAGCAAACAAAGAAAAGGCTGTAAGTGCTATGTCATATCTACTAATGCATCATCCAGAGAGAGAAAAGGTAAACATATATTTTAGAAATAAATTGCTTTAGTTTCAAATTCATCTATTAAATATTTTAATATTTTTGTGAGAGATTTACTGAAAGTAAGTTTCTAAAATACAATAATTAATCAACATCAAGGTATCTTTAACCTTCTTGCAATGTTGGACCACAATCAAAAATTATGGATCCCATTAAAAAAAAATTGTAAATAAAACCTGTGTAGTAGAATCTTTGATTGCTAAAGATTTTCATTGGTAGTTCACTTATACTTACACTAATACTTAATTAGGCGTAGTAAAACTCAATTAGAGAGTAGAGTGCTCTTTTTTGGTCTCAGGCTTAAAGAGCTGCTGCTATCCCTGGGACTTATGTTATGAACCCCTTTGTTTAAACTTTAAGGAATCCTGTTATGGATTGAATATTTAAATAGTGTGCTTAATTAGATGACACTATCTCAGTGATAATACTTTGAAATTTTAAAAGAAATTTATCTAGCTGATTAGTTTTAATCAATATTAAATTGTTGTAATTTCAGATGCTTCTAATAAATATAATTAACAAACTAGGTGATCCGTCTCAGACAGTCGCATCCAAAGTGATTTATCATTTGTGCCAAATTCTTTTCAACCACCCAAACATGAAAAATGTTGTATTGACTGAAATTGAAAAAATGCTGTTTCGGTAAGACCACAAAATTCAAGTTATTCTGAAAAATATATTTACCTATAGAAACAAAAATAATTAAAAGAATTATTCTAAATATTTTTTATTTAATTTAAGGCCAAATATATCACCACGCGCTCAATATTACGGTATATGCTTTTTAAATCAATTCTATTTGGGCAAAGACGACTCACAAATAGCTGAAGGGTTAATACGTATATATTTCTCATTCTTCAAAGCATCTATTAAAAAGGTAAGTAAAAATCTAAGTATCAAGAATTAAAATTTTGAAAAACTTGTTTACACCCACACTAGGTGCTAAAGTATAATGATATGATACTGTATCTTTTAGTTGTGGTACAGCAGACAACGGAGCAGGTTGTTGTTGAGCTCCTATACGGTAAAAGAACACCGCCGCCCATGGACAATCCCGCCATAGTCCTAGCATTGGTTGTGTTGCCAGCTTTTTACGTCCCTTAAGTCGCATTTTAATGGCCTCCGATGCCCTCACTCACTCAGAGAAACACAGTAGAAGTATCGTTTCAAATACAACTACCGTTTCACGCTGAGTATTCTGTGAGCCTGAGGTATTAATTCGGACGAGGCGGCCCAATTAGTGCGATAGCAAATGCTTAAGAAAGGTTCTCCCACGAGTGAAAAATCCTTTAATTAATTATAAAAGTCAAACATAAAAAAGATTTTTTTAATCAATTTGTACTAGTGAAACCAATGCTACATTTTAACTCCTAAATAAATTAATGGCTATAATTTCAGGGTGAAATCGATTCGCGTCTTATGTCAGCCATTCTAACTGGAGTCCAACGCGCCTACCCTTTTGCCAATAAGGAAAGACTCACAGATGCCTCTGCTCATATAGATGCTATACACAGGTATTAAAAAACTTGTTTTATTTGATAATAATGCCTCTATGTGTTTGTATAAATATACAGAAATTCTCAAACGAGAATAAATATGTTTAAATCATATGATAAATCTTTATGAAGGCTGATTATTTGGTTGTGTTAATAGTGTATTATTATAATATAATTACGTGCCTAACTGCGTACAGGTTAGTCCATTTGGCGGGAATAAACGTGGCGATCCATGCTCTAGCGCTTCTCTTTCATGTCAGCGATACGTCTAAGGGTATCAGTGATAGGTGAGTAGGCTATGACATTATTATAAGTACATTTATAATAATTATCATGTTGTAAATGGCTTCAGCAGTAAGATAATTTTTGGTAATGCAGTTTTTGAATTCTAATATTTTTTATTCATTTGTAATAACTATTCATATGTTTGTAGAATTAGACGTCCCAAATGCCGTATAATTCGCTGGCATTTCATGTGAATTTCCTACTTATCATATATAATATACTCTATAATTACTATATATGATATTGGATATTGATACTATTGTATTTTGTCAATTTTAATTGAATAGTAGTTTATTTCTTAATCTGTTTTGTTAAATGAATTCATAAGTGTAAAGTTAATATTATTGTTTCAGATACTACTCAGCCTTGTATAAGAAGCTAATAAATCCAGAGATATTCAGTACATCCCACTCAGCACTACTTTTCTCTCTCATATACAAATCGTTAAAGCAGGACAAGAATGTTGATAGGGTTGCTGCTTTCGTGAAACGTTTGTTACAACTATGCTGTTATATGACGCCGGGTCAAGTTTGCGGTATGCTCTTCTTGATATCGCAAGTATTGAAGGATGGAAACAAAAAAGACGCTATCAGATTAAGTTGGACCAAAAAGGAGATTAAAGTAAGTTATACTAAATAGCATGTCTATTTTTTTTTCTCACAAAAAAATGTGATAAATATATAAAACGTAACTATAATAGCCTATTTTATATGGAATAATTAAACAAATTATAATTATATAACCTTAAACGTATATTGCAAATAAGCCTATACAATTAAAATAGTTAAGCAATTATCCACGTTAGAGAAGTATTGATGCTTTATGGTCCTTTCTCCTCCAATTCAAATAAATTATAGCCTCCCGCGAGGAAACAGCAGAAACAAATGTTAAGGTTCTGTGTAGGAATCGATTTAAAATCCGCCATCGCCGAATACGATGGCGAGGACCCAGTTTTGCGCCCAGTCGCCAGCCCAAGCTGAGGTTTGTGTCTCACAAGAGACGCCCCTGTGCTAGTCGCGATAAAAATCATATACTTTCGGCTAGACCGCTTGCCCTTCAGCTCGTGTAAACTGTAAATGCCACTCTGGCAACAGTGAGTTAGCCCTTCCTAAAAAATCTCTGTGTTTGTATTTTTGAACTCTTTTTTTTAATGTATTTTGTATGTTGTATTAGCAGGAAGAAGAGCAGCAAAATGCGCCACATGATGTTGATTCCGATGATTTAGAAGTGTCAAAAATAGAAGAGAACATCAATACAGGTGTAAAAGAAGTTAAAGAGAAGACAGAAAATAAGAGGATAGATTTACTTATCGGCGACAAGAAAGATCTTCTCCTAGGTAAGTGAATTAATCTTTATGAATTTTTTTTTTTATATTTATTCAACTATTTTATTCAGCTGCTGAATAAAATAGTTGAATTAATTGGTTATATTACACACTAATTGGGTAGTTGGCACTAATTGGGCCGGCTCGTTCGAAGCGATACCACGGGCTCACAGAATATTCAGCGTGAAATGGTTGATGTACATAAAAAACGATACTTCTAGTGTGTTTCGCTGAGTGAGTGAGAACATTGGTGGTCTTTAAAAATGTTGCTTAAGCGGCGTAAAAAGTCGGTGACACAACCAGTGCGTGGAGTGTGACGCGGTTATCCATGGGAAGCCGTGTTTTCTTATCATATAGGAGACCCACTTGCGCCGTGGTCCACTATACCATACAAAAAAAACTATGTCTTAGTATAAAATTCTAAAAAAGTTGGCATTTTATTAGGTCCTGTTATATTTTTCTTATTATTTAATTTAGACCTCTTCAAATCTCTATGGTAGAGCTATAGTTGCATAAGAGTTGTTGATATATTGTTTTACATTTTATAGATGATGAAGAAGAAACCTATGTAGATCTAAAGGTAGATGATGAAGGTAATATTAAACCTAACAAGCGAATAGCATCAGCAGTCAGTGGTTGGTATCATGCTAAAGTTAAAATTGAGGATACACCACAGGAGAAAGAATTGGAAACTAAGATTCAGCTTAAGAAGACTATCAATATGGAAAAGGTGAATTCAGTTATATTGTTGTTACTCATAATTTACCTTAGTATTTAAATAATTTAGTCATTTTACTTTGATTTATGTAATGTTTTCTCTTGTCTATGCCGTTTCAAGAATAAGTATTGATAGAATTTGTTATGAATTAAAAAAAACTGATTCTAAAATAGATAAATTTAATTACTATGTTATGTATTATGTATTATATGTTTTCTTTACTATTTTAATAATAATAATATTGTTAAAGAAAGTTATTTTTCTTTCGTTATAATCGTAGGATATATAATTGTTTCTATAAGAGAAATCTATTACATATTTTGGAATTTTCTAAGTTACACATGGAATTGTATAAATTTTATTATTGATTTGACATGGATGTTTTTTTTAGTGAGTGACTTATCTCTACGCTTTGCAAGCATATTAAAATATGATTAAAAAATTCACAGATTTATGAAACGCACGATTGATGTGTTATTTTCAAATTGTGTGCAATTTTATAGGTAATCTCGGATTACAACCCATTCGCCCGAAATCCCGCCTTCTGTGGCGCCACCTGCAGCGCTTATTTGGAGTTGCTTCCTCTCGCTCAACACTTTCATCCAACAGTACAACTGTTTGCTGAGAAACTTATCAACAGTAAGTTATTTTAGTCACTCACAACACCAAACAAACGAACCTTACTGTTATAATCGTATTTTAAAAAATAAAGAAAAATTCGCTACAATTCTTCATTAACTATCTTTTTATTTATAAAATTTCGAAATTTATGCTTGCTTGCGCTTGCTTTTTCTAATTAATTTAATTTGAAATAAAATTTAAAAAATTAGTCTAATAGAGATCCTATTTTAGACAAAATATAATTTATAATTGCAGTACAAACTCTATTTCAGATCAAATAATTCAATATCAAGGTGATCCACTCAAGGATTTCTCGGGGATTAGATTTTTGGACCGTTTCGTATTTAAAAATCCAAAGAAAAACACGGATAATACAGAACAGGGACAGATAAAGAAAGTAAAAGGATCCCATCCTACATTTGCAGTTAGAAAAAACTATGTTGCTAAAGGTAACAAACAATATATGTATAATTTTTTGGGCTCTAATATTTAAAAATACAATTGAATAAAATACAATATAAATATATAGAGAGTCTTGCCACTATATTTGTTCCATTTTGTAGATATTATTGTGACATGCATATTAATTTAAAAAATGCGATAAATAAATTCATTGTCCATCCATATTTATTTTTAAACAATATTCTACAGGATTAAGAAGTATGCCGGTGAATTCA
>JAAAKR030252530.1:0-10108 GCA_010014985.3 Delias pasithoe
TTGTTTACGTGTCCGTTTAAATGAAAATGAGCCTCGTCACTCCAAAAAATGGAATTCACAGTGCGAAAACGCTCCAACATGGTTTCACAAAAAAATTTGCGTGACGCAAAGTAATTTCTTTTTAAATTCTTGAATTATTTGAATTTTAAAAGGATGAAACTTCATATCTTTTTTCAAAATTTCACGTACAATTTCTGTTGGAAGTCCCAGTGTAGCTGCCCTTTTCCGTATCGAAAGTCGTGCATTTTCACGTAAACTGCGTTCAACCAATTCAATGTTTTCGGGGGTCCTTGACGATCGACTAGGTCCTAGCCGTGGTGTGTTCATAGCCGAAGCAGTTGCGAACCTCTTTTCGAAGTTGAACCTCCACCCACGAACGAATTAAATGCACACTCGGCCCATCGCCTATCCGTCGAATATTGAAATGTGAACAAAACTGTCGGCGGGCGAGTACGTAAGAATCGTTACTCTTGAAAAATGCTTCAATAGCGAACGCGCAATGTTCACCCGACCACTGCGACATCATGGCTAAGAAATCCGCACGATCGGTGATTTTAATGACACCACCTTCTCTCGCATTGTTTATAACTTATTTAGATATTTGTTTTTTAAAATATAAATCTGCCGCCAGACACCCTGTACAACATGTAATTATCTATAAAACAATGTCGCGCAAGCATATGTTTAACTGTTATTGTTACGTCACAATAACTATTTTAGTATTAAAAGAAAATAATTTAAATTAAGTCTTTGCAAAACTTTTTATTTTACCTGATATTTTAAATAATTCTTTGTTAAATTTACGTTTTGAATGTTAAATTTATTTAATACATGGCATATTTAAAAGGTATTAATTCCTAATAGCGTTACAAACTAACAAATGTGGCTTAAATTTTATGTGCGTATATAAAAGACAATGATAAATATGATAATGGCGATAGATATTAAGAAAAGAGCTGAAGTGACCTCGAAGCCTACATCGATAGGAAAAAACAATCTGGGCGGGTTCCAAGGGACGTTGGCTGGCTCGAGAGACGCGACGGCGCCATTCTCGCGTCGCCTACGAGGCGCCGTCAAAAGCTTCAATGCGTTACGTATACTTAATTCATCAAGTAATCTTTTTGAATAAAGGCAGAAATTTATTTCCCTATAATATTGCAGAGGAGCCAAAAGCAGCAACTATTATTAGAAACACAGGGTTATTTTATGAACAGAATCAATCATAATCGGAATGTATGCAGTTGTGGGCGTCTGACTATATCAAGTATTAGCGTAATTTTTTAAAATTTAGAGCAATGTCCAATTAAAAAAAACGTCTACAAGCTAAAACAATGATTACTATAAGCAAAACTATGATACATTTAATAAATTCTATCATAATTATTTAAACTATATAATTAATCACAAACACAATCAACATTTGTGTAACATTTTTCTGAAATTTTGTTTAGTATATGTTTTAAGAATGTATACAATATTTTTAAGCTTTGACTCTTTATAATATAACATTTAACAGTGCTAAAAATAGGATTTTACTTTCTTTTTTTTACTCTTAGAAATATATAAACTAAATTTGTTTACTTCAATACAAGTCACAATAATAAGCTTAGATTACGAGCCGTTTAGTCCATATGGGATTGTACAGTCAATCTTGACAATTTAAGTTAAATATCTCAGCAATACATATAAAAAACCAAACTTAACGGCGAAAACAGCACCAAGCAGAAACTTAACTTGAAGCAATTAAAACACAGAAAGTATTAAATTTATTTTTATTTAAATACCCGTGGAATTTTAATCGGATTCAAAGTAAACACTTGGCGAAAGCTGTTAATGAACCTACGTGTTCGACGTCCGAATTATTCTTGCTTTCTGGAAGCAAGCCAAAGTCCTTGTTACTGACGATAGATGGCGCCGACCTGGCTCGGCTTCATAGGCGGTTGGGCTCATTGACGACACAAAACAAACGGTTGCTCTTATACTTTTGTATAATTTACAATATCTGGGCGGATAGTATTTTCCGATCTTAGAAAGTGTAGTTTACTGTTGAAATAATTGTATTAAAAACACACAAAAATCTAAGAAGAAATGTAATACCTAGCTTAATTAATAGTGTAGATAAAAATACGGATATGTCGTAGCGGACACATTAAAAATTTCATTCGTTCGACGTATTAAATTAACAAGGTTATTAAATTATTAAAATATCAAAACATGTAAAAAGGAAACCTCACTCAAAATTCAAACGAGATCTTACTAGTTGGTTATGGCTCGCCTCTTCACCAGCATATTTTTTTCAAAGAGGCTGTGGCCTGTATCGAATATATGTACGCATTCAAAAACTTATTCAAAACCAACCATTCCTGACCACCTGATGTAGGGGATATATATATTGTTCTAAACTAATAGGGCAGCCTCATTTCATAACCTCACATTGGATCGACTAATAAGGTGTAAATAAACAGTTTAGTACGCTTAGCTGGTTCTGCCTGATTATTTATAGCAGGAGGTTACCGAGCTATAGGACTATAATTGTTCGTAATCTACCTATTTCACTATATTTATTTATCTAATACAACTGTTTACCTACACTTTATTATGTATTAACTCGTAACATTATGATTAATAATTAAGATTGAATTGGTTCTGACCTGTTTCCAGGCTTTATACTATTCTATATATTACCTGCGCCAATACATAACACACGCCGCTTTATATTGCAGTAGAATACACGCTGTAATTATATTATTAAAAATATAGTTAAGTAATCTTGTCATTTTTAATTATTTTTTTTACAATTACATAAGAATTTTGAGCAAAATCATAGCATTCATATACACAATATTGTTTTATTTAATAGGTACGGTTCGAAGCGCTACGTCGAGTATATTTAATATAATAAAAATCCCAGTGCTTGTGTTAATCCGAAGCAAAAGGAGACGATAACTTAAGTAATATAATATTTTGCAGCTTTCATGAAACATGCTCTTAAATTTCTATAGTTTTTAAATGTCTTATAATACCTAATTTATATGATTTGATGTATAGAATTATAAGATCTCAAAGATGAATGAACTTTTGTTGTGAAAACGTAGATCATGTTGAAAGCATGAAGTTATATATACCTACCTAAATTTTTTTCGAGTATCCTCTCAATACTCAATTCATATATTTAAGTACATTAATAAGATATTCCTTGGATCGAGGTATTTTTTTTATCGTGGTTATACACACATTTCCACTCCATAGTCAATTTTTAACAAATAAATTGGAAATTTGGGTATCTGTCTCAAAAAAAGTTTATAGCGTTCTGTACCAAAATTGTCTTAACGACTGATATTATAATGAACTCAAAGCGACCCGCCCTAATTTGCAGCGCTCTTGCACTCAGTACAACTTTGAACCAGCCGCGCGGCCTGTGCTAGCGATATTGTTTGAGTAACTAATTTATATTTTAAACAGACGTTGATAAATTAAATGAGATTAAAAATTATATAAATTATAGGTATAGGCATAGTCGATTTCGTAACTTGTGAATGTAGATTCCGATGAAAACATCGTTGTATCATAATTTTTTGTAGTACAAATTTGTTTAAATCTTGTTACTCTGTATTTGATATCTAGGTAGTATAGGCCATAAACTCACTCGTATAAACAAGCCTAACACCATTTGATTTTTCATGAACTTACCAGCGTTGACGAGGAAAAAGCTTCGACAAGCTATCATGATAACATCGGATATAGGCCAATTTCCCGCAAAAAATGACCAAACAGTTGTCACAGAGACACTATTTGCGCAGGTTGGAACGTTCGCTATGAAGACTCGAGAGGCATAGAAGTTTTTTTTTTAATATTATTGTATCTACACTATAAAATAATAATAAGTAGAATAAGTTATTATTATATTTGTTTTTAATTTTATTGCTAAAATTTCTATATGGCTCCCGATTTGATATTTTTTGATTCTAATATGACGTAATATTTTAGTTTAGACCATTTACGAGGTTTCGAATACATTATTTTTTTAAATACATAGATTATTAGTATATCTGGAAACAGGTAAATGACAACATTAAAATTCAAAACTAAATATAAACCATGTGGTGACATTAAATTTACCGTAGATTTTGACTAATTTCAGACCTATTATTTATGACATACTCAAGTTTCAACATTATATTTCATGTGTTGAATTTTAAAATGTAAGTAGCGGTAGAGAAAAAAACAAATCAAAATTTCCTTAATATGTGTTGATGAGGCGCTGAAACAAATTTTGAAATAGCAATTGGATCATTTTTTATTTCTATACATCATGATACTGTCGTCAGATATTGTGTACATACTCTATGTTAATAGTAAACCATGTGTTTCTTTTCAATTTATACGTCATCAAATGTGTCATAAATAGGCCATACCAAATATTTACTTATTCAACCTACAGTCGGAGTTCCAGATTACTTAATAGTTATTGCAATTTTATAAATTCTTAATCGAATTATGTAAATGTTAGTGGTGTAACTAAAATAATAATCACTTAAGTTATTTAACATATTTTTTGTCTGCATTGGCTATATATCATAACTTCTTATTTTTTTAGAATTAAACAAATATGAATACTACACTAACTATTTAGTTTAAATTTATATCATACAAAAGCAATATAACAATGAAAATATTCAGTTGTAATAAGAATGTCAAGATTTTTCGAGGTTTCCTTAACAATATTTAAAATATATACAAAAACTCCGTCATTGGTTTTAATATCTTTACACGTACAATTACTGGTAAAATGATCATTATAAACCATCAATTCAAAGTCATCAAGGTTCAATTTAGCGATCAAATAAATAGTTCGCCACCACGTGTTCGTTCATCAGCCCGAGAGGTTGCGTTAAAATAAATATTAGTAGCGTATTTCGTAGCGTTAGGCTTCGTGGGTACAAAAGGGATAGAAAATATAATAGACACGCGCGAGAATGGGATGAGACTATTTCATTCGATCGATAGCCGCAGTCGCAGAATGTGGCTGGCATGACGTCATGCTCTCGTCTTGTCATCTTCCCCGATCAAGGAATTGCCACCGTATTTTTCTTTGAATCACCATCGCCGTCGACAGGTGTTGTTTCCGGACTTTGTATCGCCTATATGTGAAGTTGGTGTCTGTACAACATTTTTGAAGATTATAATAAACCAATTCCTAGAGTTTTGTGTGCGATTGAAAAAGGTCATCAACTTTTATGCTACAGTAATTATATTTTCTTTTTGTACACCGAGCTACGTGGCTACGATTATCCGCCGCCTAATCGTAGCAGCTACATATAGCAACCTTTATAAGCAATATAGTAGTTATTTATACCAAAATAATCTATTCTTTATTAAAACTAGTTTCAACGAAATTAAAAATCGATACATAGATATTTAAAAAATTTATTATAACAATCAGATTACTTTTCCAATAATTGCAGGTAAAGGTTTCCAAATCAAGGTCAAATTTAGAACGCATATTATATTCATATTTTTTTTTTTAAATTGTATATAAATATTTGTATTTTACAATATTTTGAAGATAAATTCTAAAAAAATTACATTAAATAATATTTAAAAAAACGTGCTTTATATAATAACGTAGAAATGGCTATGCTTTTAAAAATCATATTTTCTTCTAATTAAAAATTATAAACCTCATAACGTCTTAAATGTCAAAATATGTTATTTATATACACATTATATATAAATTAAAATACACAATATTGACTAAATTATCAATGTCGTATAGAGTTACATACACAGAGTAATTTATTATTAATAGAAAAGGGATTTGGAGAGTTTTTTGCACCCGATGGTATTGCGACGAATGACCTGACGTCTTAATCAAATCAGTTAAGCCATTTAGTTAGGTGTTAAAGAAGTGTGCGAGAGGCAAATATAGTTTAAATAATATAAATCATTTATTTTCACTTACTTCGTTAGTCCAATATTTGAAGATTCAATATATAACATTATAATATTATTTACATACTGTTTAGACTATAGTCACAACTGTTCTGTATCCAATAACTCGTTCATAATTTAACCTGTTGCGATTTTCAATCCGTTTAATTTTTATAAAAAACAAAACAAAACGTTTAATTCTCTGTTTAAAACTTTCAAATCCGTTCAATTTAATAGGCATTATAGACTTTTAAAATTTGGAGTCCCAAATTTATAACGTAATATAAAGTAATATTTGCATTCGTGACCTAGATTTTGAATAGCTCTAGAATTATATATTTATTGGGCTTAACTTGTTTAGCTAGTAGAGTTGGAATAAAAGAAAGGCTATTCTTTTTAGTCGAGATGTCAACCAACCAAACGCATGATACTTATGCACAATGTTATCTTCTTGTTAAGAAATATATAAGTTTATCAGACGCTACAGATCACAATCGACCAACCATCGAGGGTGAAAATGATTAACATAAAAACTCCATACGTAGTAATTTATTAAAATACCATAAGCCTTCCAATGTATTTTTATAAAAGACTCACGATTTTAGTCAAAAAGTCTTGAATTCTACTGTATATCGTTGCATGACTGCGATATTTATGACAGATAATATTTGCATACAATATGCAATTTATTTTTGTATGTATTTTTACTGTGGTTGAAAGCTTTTAACCAACATGCCCCTGCCGCGACACATATGACTCGTTATGTTTAAGTTATTATAAGTGTATTATGTTTTAATAGCATATGAGAAGAAGAAAGTCTATAAAGGTGTACTAATGAATACATGACAAATGTATAATAAAATATTACTAAAGATTGATTTGGGTCTATTCATAAAAAAGGTATCATTCCGAGAGGTTGACTCAGATTGTTTCACTTTATAGGTTGTTTACATAAAGCACTTATTTAAACAATAAGCAGAAAGCTCACGCAATTGCATGACGGAAAACTGATGGATTTAATCATTAAATGTTTTTGAGGAAATGTTTTTCTCAGCTCCAAAACTGTTACGTTTTAACATTAAAACTAAAAACAATACATATTAATTTTTATTTTTAGGTTTCTTAAATAAAAAACTAATGCATATAATTTTAGTAATTTTTCTTTATCATTTCGCTGAGTCGTGACTTGATCATCTATTGCGGTAACTATATATTTTACATTATAATATTGCTAAAGGTACTTATCATTATTACATGAATATAAAACCAGACTACGCCTTTCCCTGGGGTAAACTTATTCGGGTCTTTTTTTAGTTATTGTAAACTAGTCATAATTTTTTATTATTACTTTTTTATATTACTCTAAATGCTACAAATTAACTTAAACAATACAGCGATAATGAGCAACATTTATAATAATAAGGATGAGCATTTTTCAAAGTTGTCGATTTTCATAGAAATTACTAATGATAATTTGAAATTTCTTTGTTATTTGTAACAGAACTACGGCGCGGTTTTATTCACGAGTAACCTATGAATTTAGAATTAAGTGACCTTTAGTAATGATAACATAAGTGGTTAAATGTGAATAAAATATTTTTACTTAACTTCTATAACAAGTTTAAGCTTTGCGACACTGACACGCTACGGTATATAGGGCTGATATCAACACTATTAGCAAATTGATACAATATTGTAAGTGAAATTGTTGTTTCGATGAAAAGGTATCTATAGAATTTATTAATTTTCTGTTGTATAGAGGGCGACGGATCAAGCGAGTTTCCTCTCTGATATGAGATTACCATCGGCCATAGACAACCACGCCATAATCCGCTCTTTGGTTGTGTTGCGGATTTTTCACGGCACCTGGGCAGTATAATTTCATAGGCCTACAACAGCTCACTCACTCAGTAAAGTACAGTTCAAGTACTGTTTTACGCTGGTATATAGTGAGCTCGTGGTATCACTTGAGATTAACGGGCCCAATTCATGCGTCAGCATTTCAGTATGGTTCTCCAACAGATTGAGATGATCGTCCGGCCAGTGCCAAGCCGTTACAAAGACCGAAAAATTTATAATTTAAAATATAAATCATTTTTTGGAAAGGATGTCGAACTTGATACCTCTCACTTCGTTGTAGGATTGTAAATCCATTTAGCTACGATGCTCTCGAAGTATTGACTGTAATACTGCCTGATTATAATAATTAGAGACAAAATGTCGAGAATATATTGTTTGCTGATCAAATGATGTTTTATTAATTGTATTTGTTACCTAGAGATTGTAAAGAATGATTTGAAATAAAGAATCGATAACGAAAACATACACACATCTAATAAGACTTAGAAGTTTCTTATAGTTTTAGGAGGACATTTTCGTTATTACAGAACTGATAACTTCCTTACTATTTCTATATCTTTTGGATTGATTTTTTCACCAGCTGTATCTTTAACGTGTACCGGCTAATATTGTATAGAGGTATAATTACTATTGTTTTTGTAGTAGCAACAACTATACTTAAGTCAAAGATTATGAATACCGACACATCGCTGAGATTTTGAAATCTGTTATTTTATCATTTATTTTCAATTCAATTATATTAAATTTATTTACAACATTTTCAATTTATAAATATTAGTATCGGTTTTTTATTCACTAAGGATATTTTGTTATGTGAATCACTGGGTAATTCAGAGGATGTAACCAATAAAATTATTCAATTACATCGAGTGTGAACTTTGAGAGTTATTATTAAACGAAACCCAATAGTTTCTAGATTTTACATGACTTCTGTTATTGGAAAAGGTATTTATTTATAGAACTATTTAGTATTAAAGTCTTTATCTTGATAAAAAGGAAAAAAATTATAATATTGTCTATTTTACTACTCTGGCACAAATGAAAAATATTTATGAATATTTTCCATTAAAGTATCATATTTTATATATTTTACTCTGAAATATAATAAAAATATTTAAATATATTCTACGAAGCTACGTACAAATATTGTTAAGTGAAAATAATTGGTCGATAAACAAAACATACCAATTCATTAATGATCCACATCTTCGGTACGTATATATAATATAGTAGTTACTTTTGTGACCCAATTTCAAAGGTTGCAACTTGTCCTAATTCCACAGCCGCCTTGCCTGTCTTAAACTGGACGGTATTCGCAACAATATCATCGATGACAATGCAACCATTATTATTGGTCAACGGCTACATAGTTCCAAACAATTGTAGAAACATTTTTTTCAATAAAAATGTTTGAAATATCGTTATAACTGAAGGGTAACTTCTTTTTAATATATGTACAATTCCCTGATAATTGTTCTCGTAGGTGGTCAATAGATGTCTTTAAATCTATACAGCAAATTTAATATCTATTTAGAAGAGGTTTACCCGAGAACCAATAGGATGCTTCATTCTCATTATTACATTCCACATAAATATAGACGTTTTTATACTAAGTCAATGGATACTTTTGCGCCATCTACCATGCAGGAATATTTTAAGTTATTACAAACGCTTTAGCTATCTACCTAGCTGATATTAAATGTTTGTGTAGAGCTTAAGTCTGCCCTAAGTTCGTTTAGTTTACCAGAAAAAATATTAAAAAAATGCTTTAGAACTCATTAACCGTGTTTCCTAAAGTATAACTATGGAGTAAGGGGGTAAAGTCGACGCAGAACACTTTGGCTGACATTACTTTTTGATTAGAGTTTTTGGTTCCAGTTTTAGTGTTGAGAAAGCTGTGTTTTTTAAACTATCAAAAATAGCACAATTTAATTTTGCCTATCGTAGATCGATATGAATCACTTATTGTGACACCTAATGCTCTCATTTTTTATTTGAATAAAAGCAATTATAACAGATAAAATCCAATAATCATTATCTTACACAAGTACTTACGTTCATATTTAACCATAAATATAAATAAGATATTTAAAAATAAATACTGTTAAAAAGGCATTTAAATCTATCAAAACTATAATAGTGAGAATGGAACGCCTTCTAAACGTTTAGCAGCTACTCCTACATAGTATTCCGAACTAATATCAGTAGTCCTTGTTGTCCGCTACAAAAAAAATATAAAAATACCTCTGCCACGTCACACCATCATGCCTGAGCCACAGAGCTGAATTTAGTGAAATTTGAAACAGATGTTCTAGAG
>JAAAKR030253360.1:0-10087 GCA_010014985.3 Delias pasithoe
TAATTAACAAGAAAAACGAATGGATTATTTAATTAATATATCAATGATGACTCAGGTTTGCGATAAAGATTTAAATCGGTATGGTTATTTAATTTCATATTAACTAGCAGACTTTGCTCAGAGGAAAACTTCATTCTAGTAATTAGTATTCACTAGCCAAAAAGCACGTTTATAAAATCTTAGGCCTTAGGAATTAAAAGCATAGGAATGGTAAATAAAATACAAAAATTGTGTTTTCTAAAGTGTTCTACAGCTAAATGGTTTTACAAATCAAGTATCAGTTCGAATCCCGGTCCGAAAAATTATAATTGAATTTCTTATTTATTCGGTCTCTGGAAGAGCTTGACAGTGGCCGGGCGAGTGTTTAAATACTATTGGACTCTTGGGAGAGCCATAATAAAGCATATGCCGACGCACTAATTGGGGCTGCTCGTCCGAAGTGATACCACGGGCTCATAGCATACTCAGCTTGTACTTGAAACAGTGCTTCTACTGTGTTTCGCTGAGTAAGTGAGGATATCAAAGGCCTTTAAGCGGCGTAAAAAGCCGGCAACACAACCAATGCGCGGACTGTGGCGCGGTTATTCAAGGACGGCGGTGTTCTCATACCATATAGGAGATCCACCTGCTCCGTTATCCGCTATACCCTAATAAAAGGAGATCTAAAAGCTTCAACAATAATATGCTGCAGATAAATTTAGTGAGTTGGCTAACTTATATAAGCACATTTGCTAATAAACATTACTAATATAATGTTGTATGACTTCGCTATCCCTAGGATAAAATGGACGAAATCAAATTCAGATCAGTAATTAAATTAAAACGGGAATTAAAAAATTTATTTTCGTAAATTGATTATTCCGATCCATATATTTTTTGAGTTTTTTGATGATCAAAATGGCATTTGACACTAGCTAAACTATGATAATTTGAAGGTAAAGTTATATTTTCCTATCTAATCCTTGTTCGTCCTAACTATTCATAAAAGGGTAAATTAAGTTCGGAAAATCACATTAGAGAATGATTCGCCAACTCACCGTTACGCAACATCTTATTTTGAATGATTAGCGCTAATATTGATTGGGTATCCTTTAACAATGATCAGCCATTTCTGCCCAAATTGAGCTATGGACTCGTAGAGAATCTCTAGGCCACATAGGAAAAATAAATATGCCGCGATGAAAGGTGCTCTTTCGATATTTGTAAGAATTTATTTTCTCCTGGTAGACAGCTGATGCTTAAGATGTTCTATGGAGTCGTGTTGCGCGGCCAATTGGTCGTTGAGGGCAGCCACGTGCTCCGTAAGTAAAGACATCTGTTGCTCGTAGTTGTGAGATATGGCTTGCAGCTCTTCTTCCTGTAACATATTACCACAACACCTTAAAGAGATAAATTTGATTCACTGATAATTTTCTTCATATGCATATTGTCCGTGGCATCGACCAAAGAAACTGGCGTAATACGGAGTCACGACTTTGCCTTTCCATAATTGTTACAAAAACAAAACAGAATTCAGAATAATAAAGCATGGTATAATACAATTAAAACCCTTAAGTAATATAATAGATGATTCTTATCAGAGTTTAACTAAAGAATAACGGATATTTTTTGCGGCAATCTCTTACCAAGCCGGGATATATATAAAAAACAAAGATTATTTCATATAAAAACTCATTATAAGTATATGAGATAATAAGAAAACATACTAGAACAATATTTTAAATGTTCATAAAAAATTATCAAACTATAAATACATACCAATCGACTTATGGTATCGTGTTTGTCTTGAATCGTGTTGTCGTCCGTCTCTTTTTCGCGCCTCAACTCCTCGAAGCGGAGCCGCAGCGTTTCACACTTAAAAAGACATCCATTGTGTTTCAGTTCAGAACGTGTCTAACGTGCACAACATGCATACAGTAACTATAACAGAATTCGAAATCTCCATTTAGATGTTTCATTATTAAATCACCTCTTTATCAAAAAACTCGATATTGCTGACTAGTTGACTTCGTTCTGCGTTTAGCACAGTTATCTTGTTCCTGAAGTATGCGATTAGCCTTTCCTCGCGCTGTTGTATTTCGCTGCTAAGCAAAAACGGCACATGAAGACTTCCCAACAAACCCGTGACGCGACCTTCGCCATCTTAGAAAAACAAATGTAATCTTCAATTAAATTAAATATTGTGTGATTGGCAAGCAAGGGTGGGGTGCGAAAAGCAGTAACCCCAGTATTGGTACATGGTTATAACAGATTATCGACACGTCGAAGATGTCACAAGCACTTTGCCAACAATGAAGCAACATTGTAAAAATTAGTTTTGATCAAGAATCTTCTTTTTGAAACGTCTCTCCAGGCAATAAGTGAAATAATTAACTTTTTGGTTAAGTGAACAAAGAATATCTATTTTCCAGTACAGTAACTTATTTTGTTGTACACATACATGTATTTATTGTATACATCCATCTAATTCACTATCTGAAACTTACTCGTTCACACATATTTAAGATTAGACGGTTTTTCAAATAGTTGCCCATTATAAAGTATGTATACATGAAACGGAAATTCTCACTTTGTTCAACTTACCCACTGATGTCTCACTGAAGGCATTAAAATCACCAGAGTCGTGGGCGTCTGCCCGGCGTTTCTGGGCGGCGGCAACGTGCTTACTAATTTCCAGCTTTAATGTCTCATTTTCCATCTCCAAAAGACCAAACTCCATTCGAATTTTTTGGTTTTCCTTTGATAATAAATAATCATGTTTCTAATGTGTAAAAATTAAATTGAATATATAATGACATTTTTTTATGAGACTCATAGAACAAGGTCTGTACATACATTTTTAGAAAGAATACTATTATTATAATAGGTATTATTATAAATATATTCCAGGCAAAACTTACCAGTTCTAAATTATGTAACTTATTACCCAGTTGTTCATTTACATTCAAGTCATCAACAGAACTAAGGGCATCCTCACTACCAATCTGAAAATTTTGTTGCACCTCTGAATATCATTTGGGATTTCTATAACCACCATGTATGCAATTAACAATTACTTCCTTACCAAACTTCCACCTTCTGACAAAAAGTCACCATTACAGCTGGCCAAACTTCCCATTTGGACTTTAGGTGTTCCTCCAAGTCTCTCTTTCTGGGCTTCCTCCATAGCAAATTGAAGTTCTTGATTCTTGTTTTTCAATTTAGCTATTTCACATTTATGTCTACTTTCACTTTCGCTCATGTGAGTATTGCAATCTTCAAGTGCTGCTTTAAGTTGAGATATTTCAAATATTTTGTCAGATAACTGAAATTAAATAGAAACAACAGTTTTTGTAGTTTACAAAATAAACATAACCCATCTTGTGTTAGAATAGTATAAATTCTACAAATCTCACCTGAGATGCATATTGGGCATTTTCAATAATTTTCTTCTGTAATTCCTCTTGTAGCAATCCAGAATCCAATGTTATGGGATTACTACTACTAGTTGTTGATTTATCATCTTTGCTTTTTGTTTTTTTTGTTTTACTCTGTAAAACATAATTTTTTTAAATCACCATTGTATTCTATCTAAATGGCAACTAATGACTCCATATCCAGTATTGAATGGCTTATGGATGACTTAATAATAACTTAAATGAATTTAAGTAATTTATTCATTAAAATTACTCCAATAAGGATATGTTACCAAATAAGTATCTCATTTGGATTAAAGCTTCATAAATTATAGATACAGAAGTAAACAATTTGAAATTAGTACCTTTGTTTAGAAAAAATCTATAAACAGAAAAATCAAACACGACCAATATGTTTTCCTCTTCAATAAAATTTAAGTAAATATATTAGATATTTATTTACCTGAGTCTGTTCAATTTCATCCTGGAGAACCGAAACGCGTCGCGTCAGTTGTTGATTTCTAAATGTAAGCGAATCTATTTCTAATTCCCCTTTACGTAGGGATTTCTCTTTTTCTTTTAGCAACTCTCGAAGTTCATTTGATTTAGCTTGTTCGTCTAATACGCCTTTTTTTAACACCTTCACGTGAGCCCTCAGCTGTAAAAAAAGCAATAAATTAAGTATAATTATAAAAAAAGCATTATGTATTCTATATGAAGTACATTCAATTACCTTTGAATATTCTGCAGCTAATTTTTGGTATTTTACCTGAATGTCCCCGGAAGGCAATCCTTCCATGTCTATATTTTAAGTATTCATCTCTAAATATAAAAACTTCTATCAAACTTAGACATCTGTGAGTTTGTACATTGCATTAGTATTTAGTACCGACAAAGTATTTACTTTAGATAATAGATCACGAAATCCCGACCACAAATACTCTTATATATAGATAAAGATTATTCAGTAGTCATTAGTCATTACCCACCACCCCCTTTCAAGTTGTCATTAGCTGTCGTTTGGTTTTATTTGCTTCCACAGCCTAAGTTATTATGTAGTTATAATTAAATAGCATACAATACTGAAATCTATGGATGATGCATTTATTTTCCTCCAAATTAGCATAAAAGTAAAAATGAGAAATTCTTATTATAATATAGTATATATATTTATGTTATGGTTTCTGAGTTATGTAAATCAGATTTTTATGTTGTAAATTTTTATAATTATAACTTTCAATTATAATGGTGGTTTCATGTTTGAATAATTTGACGTTTGGGAAGTGAAATTTGTCTTATAGCAACATTTTCTCTGTTGATGTGTCGTGAATTTGGTGATTGTCGTCTGTCGGATCAAAAATATCAATATTTGGGCTTTCATTAACGAAATGCAATAAAAATAAACGTATTTATTATAAATTTGGACCAATATTTACCAAACTCATTCTATTATAATACGGATATGGACGATAGGTAAGGTCCTGGTTTAATAAAGAGCTTAGTATCTTTACATAGTCATAACAAAGTAAAGTATGATAGAATTCTGTAAATTTTCTACAGGAACATGGATTCGAGCAGCTCTTCAACTACGGCCATTACTCTTGAACATCCTAAAGCTATAATTCACATTGATGTAGATTGTTTTTATGCTCAAGTGGAAATATTGCGGAAACCTGAGTTAGTTTCACAACCCCTCGGCATTCAACAGAAGAACATAGTTGTGACAAGTAATTATGAAGCCAGAAAATTTGGTGTTAAGAAATGTATGCTTGTCACTGAGGCACTCAAAGCATGTCCCAATTTAAAGTTAGTTAATGGTGAAGATTTACATGATTACAGAGCTGCTTCTAACAAAATATTTTCACTATTACAAAACTGGAAAAGCCCCGTAGAAAAATTAGGAATGGATGAAAATTTTATTGATGTCACAAACTTGGTTCAAGAAAAAATAAAAAGTACAAATATTAGTAATCTTACATTCACAGGTCATTTATACAGTGAACCTCAAATGGACTGCCATTGTGGTTGTCACACAAGACTGAAAATAGCATCACAAATAGCTAGTGAAATACGGCAAAAAATATTAGATGAATTAGGTTTCACAACATGTGCAGGTGTTGCACACAACAAACTACTAGCTAAGCTTATATGTTCATTACACAAGCCTAATGAACAAACATCTCTGTGCCCAGAGCACAGTTTCAACTTTATGTCTACCCTTCAAAGTGTTCGATCTATCCCAAGTATAGGGTCCAAGACCACAGAAACACTTATTTCACAAAATATTTTATCCGTGGGAGATTTGCAGGAAGTGTCACTTGATATTTTAAAAAAATATTTTAGTAGTGACATGGCAGTGAGATTGAAGACCTTAAGTTTTGGAGAGGATAATACTCCAGTGAAACAAACAGGGAGACCACAGAGCATAGGTTTAGAAGATAGCTTTAAAACAGTTAGTGTTAGAAGTGAAGTTGAAGAAAAATTTGTAGCTCTATTGCAAAGACTTCTTATATTGGTTCGTGAAGATGGTCGCATTCCAGTATCATTGAGAGTTACTTTAAGAAAAAAAGATGTAAAAAGACTCAGCAGTCATAGGGAATCACGGCAGTGTCAGATCTCATCATCAATTTTTACCATAAATGGAGGTATAGTCACTGTGACTGAAGGAGGACAACAGAAACTTATGTCTATCATTATGAGATTATTTACTAAACTTATTGACTTATCTAAACCATTCCATTTGACATTAGTTGGGTTGGCATTTACAAAATTCCAAGAACGAATGACTGGAAGAAGTTCTATTGTTAATTACCTCATGAATGATTTATCTGTGCAATCAGTTTTAAATATACAAAATGACTGTGATACATCAGTGTCTTCAATGGACTACTCAGCTGTTTCACCTAGTAGTAGCACCACAACTGATCTCTCTGACGCTGAAGTAGAGCCTTCCCCTAAAAAACCTAAAAAGGTAAATTGGATAGCAAAAAGAAGGTGCCTTTCAAGGGAGGATGTTGCATCACCAAGTAAACTTAATGTGGGGGAGCTAAGGTTGAATTCTAAAGAACTTGAAAAAGTTTCTGAACTAAGATTGAATTCAAGGGATCGTTCTTTAACTCCAAGGGGAAGCCCTGCAAAAGACAATTTGTCTGATGCTTCTGATACCATGAAAGACATAGCAGAAGGTAGCAATTGTGAGGAATGCCCTAGTTACGTTGATAAAGAAGTTTTTAATGCGCTTCCAGAAGACATGCAACAAGAGCTTAAATCCATGTGGAAGAATCCCTCCAATTCTGAATTGGCCAGAGCAATTACTCGTAACATGAATAAATCAAAGCCTAACTCAATCTTGAAGTATTTTGTTCCACAGAAATAATAAAAAAATATTGCCTTCATTTAAGTGATAAGTGATGATTTCTATTTTTTCAAATGATATGTTTTATTAATCTGATCAAATACATGTTTATGTTATTTAAATATAATTTTCATTTCATACATATAGCAATAAAAGTCCAGACTTATAACTGGGAATATCATTTATTTTCTATATTCTTTACAGCTGCTGTTGTCATAGAAGCTAACTCTGATAACTTGTGCACATTTTTGACATTTATATTAAGAGAGTGTGCTAACTTGGTATAGTACAGAACATCAACATTTAGCTGTAATCTAATTTTGTCATCATCTGTAACACCAGCAGTTTCATTGTTTAGTGATGACAATTCTCTGATTTGTTTTAGCCTTCTCAAGGATTCCTCTGTCTTTTGAACAGACGTAAGGACATCTTCAACATATTTACAAAATCTGAAATTAATATTAATATTTTGCATTTATCCAAATATAAGTGATAATAAGTATTGGCATTTTTATAACCACTTACTTTTCTGTCAATGTAATAAATAATGACTCAAAAATTTCAACCAAAAATGCATTATCCAGTCTTCTTTCAGAATCTTCTCTGAAGTCAGTGATTGTTTTAACAATTAAATCAATGTAGCTACAAGGTTTTGATGGAACACTCCTATTAGTTTTCCTATACAATCTGGGTATATCACTTACTTGTTTTAACTGAATATTTAAATAACAAAACAACTCTTTGACTATACAATCCTTAATGATAAGTTTATTATCTTGAATAATCTTTTCAGATTGTAACATACTATGTTTGAATACTACCAAACACTTCTGATTTTGAACTTTATTTTCTACAAACTGTAAAAAGCTTGGTAACTTATGAAGTAAAGTAAGGGTATCAACATATATATTTATACAATTGGTAAGAAGGTCTGTGTTGATGTTGGTATGTTCCAGTTTTTGCGACAAATGCCTCTGAAAAAATGTTAATGATTAAATTTTTATCTCTTTACTTTGTTCTGCTTGTAAGAAATCAAATACATACAGAAGATAACTCTACTTGTAAACAATAAGTTTTTGTCCAAGAACTATATCGTGACAAAAGTTGTAGAGACAACTTCCAAAATTTATGAGACAATGCTTCAATAAAGATGCCTTCTGACCAACAATCTTGCAATGCTTTCCAACATCTATCTGTTTCTTCAAGCACAAAATCTCTATTGATTTGCTGATTTGGATTGTATCTTAAACAAGATTCAAAGCCTCCTAAAAATGACAACTTCTTATTTTTTCTTTTAAGTAAAATAAATATAAACTACAATTGTATGGATTTAAAAATCAGACTACCTGCAATTTCTTGAAAGCGTATTTGGAAATAAACAGGTAGGTTCCATCTTCGCTGAAAGTTTTTATATTCTTCTGTAGAGTGCAATAATTTTATAGTTTCTTTGGATCTGCAATGTTCTTCAATTTTTTTTATAAAATGCATACTTTGAGTATAACGCTTATAAAATAGCTGTGGGTTTCCAGGTGCAAATATAGATGCAAGATTGACTTCTAAGCGCTTCTCAACTTCACACCAAAAACAGTTAACTAAGAAATTAAACATCTGCACTTGAAATGTTAATTTGGAATGTTCAGTAACTGTGAGCAGTAATTTCAGCTTTGTGTTTAATAAAGCAAGAATTTTCTCAAAGATACCTTGAAGACCATTTTTATGTTTTTGTAAGCTGGACTCACTAATAATGTCATGTAACAGTGGTGCAATTGCTTGTTTTCTCATCAACATCTCTGTTTCTGTAATCCTATCTAATGTTGTTAAAATCATCAAAGTCTTAAGTAAGCTATCCTCATTTTCATCATTCCAAAATTGAAACAGCAAATCATTCAAAACATTAATTAATTTTTCTCCAACTTCATTAAACTGTTTTTTATGATGTGTCTTTATTACACTATCACTTTTTGCTATTGAAAACTTCAGTTGATTATATACCATGGCTGCTCTATCAGCTAACATAACCTGTTCCTGATGTCTCTTGTCTGTGATATCTTGTAAGATGTTTTCAAGAGAATTCAAGCAATTGATAGTTTGACTATAATAGTTAAGTAATTGCTTCTTTTTCAATAAAGCATGACGTTTATTTAACCAGCCTGACAATTCCTTCATAGCATTTACTAAACAGTTTTTAACATCCTTAAAAAGAAATAGAAAATCTTATAAACCTTATAAAGAAGTACATCAATCAAAATAGGAAAATGGAAATAGTGATTCATATGGCATACCTCAACTTCATCATTTAATATACCCAAAGGAACTTGAATATTAACGATAGTTTTATCAAAACCAATTAATGTAGCACAGAGATTAACAAAGTTGGCATAATCTTTGTTTATAAGCTCTATCATAGCCATCCTTAGAATTTTTAGGTACACACCCAAATCATCACGCATAGTTTCTAAAGAGGCCGAATCTTGATGTTCAGCCATAAACTTATCTACTGAAAAAATTTTCTGCAAGACAAAGGAAAAATAGACACTTTGGAATCTTAAGTATATTGAAACTGTAAATAGTGACGAGGAGTAAAGGTACCTTGACAAAATCATTTCGGTCAAAACATAAGCCTCGGGGTGCTGGCGGTAATGTAAATTCTTTTATATCACTCTCCATAACTTTAACTTTATAAATATTGCAATTAAGGCACCATTATTTGTTGGGATCTTAAAAAATATTTATTTAAAATCGTCTTTTTCTAAGAAATTTACAATCATTTTGACAATATCAGTAAGCACTGATTTAGTGACGTAGGCTAAAAACTTGACAAATCATCCGTCAAATAAAACTAAACATAATCGGATACTAGTACTTTTTATAATGCAATACAATATATACATTTATGATTTATAAAATATAATCAGTTTGCCAGCGTTGCACTCTGACCTGCTAAATTTTTTATTATTGATGGTATTAAAATAATGAATGTATCTATAATCTTTGAGTATAACTATATAATGAGAAAAATATTTTCTATTATAGGTAGTTATTTCTAGTACATTAGTATAAAACACCAATGGTATACAATTTTATAAGTATTAAATGCATAATTAGACAATATTGTTCGATTGTAGTGCGATTAACAGTCATTTTGTTATAAAATATTTGATATTGGAAACGTGTAATCAGTAATACCTAAATGGCGACATTAATCTAATTGGACTAAGTATTTATGAAAATTTACCTAATGAATGTGTAAATGTATACAAATATATATATATACGAGCATGAATAAAAATGTTTACAACTTCGACTGTTTGGCTTAGATTATAAACCATTCGTAACA
>JAAAKR030253422.1:0-10086 GCA_010014985.3 Delias pasithoe
CACCACACCATAAAAATAAAAAAAATCAAATTCTTGCTATGTAATAATTTTGGTAATTTTTACACCTGGGTTACACATCATTGGCGTTTAGTAAGAATCACTATTTTTTTAAATATATTATAATTACGGATATTTGTTTTGCAAACTTGTAGTACATTTTTTTGGAATTTTTACTACTAAAATCGATATTAAATATTATTGAAAATATAATATAATCTATAGCTTTTCTCTATAAATAGGCTATCAAACACCGAAAGAATTATTCAAATCGAGCCAGCGGTTTCTCAAATTCTTCAGCTTCATAATATTAGTATAGAAACTCACAGTCGTTGCCGGTCCACTGCTGGGTGTAATCATGCTGATAGTGGTAATGGCTGCTGTACGGAACGTAGAGAAGTTGATGGTTGCTTCTAATGGGTGGCGGTGATTCTGGCCGCCGACATCGCGTGGAAGATCGCACCGGCGAAGTTTGTTCAGAACTCGTTTGAGAACTATAAAGTTCCTGACTACTATCCGAACAACTGAGAAAGAAATTCAATAACGTTTTCATAGATGTGGAGTTAGATAAGTAAGTGTCTTTATATTCTGCATTGTCCTCCAACTTTTATTCTACTCAGTGCTACTTTATACTAGTACTGTTCTATTATCATTTTCCTAGCGGTTACATCGCGGTGTTTTTTTTAATAAATCAAACTGCAAATACTTGGCCACGAGTGTACTTTGTAGGCCTTTATTAAATATATAAAAAGTATATTTACAAATAGGCTGTGTTGTGGCGTAAATAGCCAACAACGTGGATTGTGGCGCGGTTGTCCATGTGCGGCGGCGATCTCGCACGCAGGTTTGTAGTGCATAAATATTGATAACATTTCATAGATATTAAATCTATGGATAATTAAAATTCATCAAGTTTCTTTAAATGTGTAAAACTCGCCAAAATACATTTGATAATTTCATCATATTAATAATCATTTACATTTATTTATATACATTGATTTTGAAAAATGTTTCTCTTAATAAAATCTCGTATTTGCTACAAATTGACCGAAACTTATTAAGGAAATAGTAGGTCTGTGAATAGGTAAATAATATTTTTCACGCCATGGTCCATCCCAATTTGTTTCTGTTTGTTGTTTTTTTTATTTTGTCGTATAATAAAAAATACATATACCTATAAATTATCAACACCAGCCCCTCTATTCAATAACGACATGAATAGTTTAATAATTTATGCAACGCAACGATATTTAACAGGTCGGTGAGTTTATTATAGACTATTAATATATACAAGTTAACTGAAATGCATATAGAAACACGAAAGGTTGGAAAACTTACAATTAATTTATAAATGACAATTTAGAATTATAATATTTTAAACTTCAACAGCAATAATTAGAAATATTGACTTTATTTCATAATAAATTATGATTAGCGTATTTTTTGTATTTCTCTGAATTTATTAAAAATAACTCACCCTATGTTTGCGTACAGAGAGCAGTTATTTCTGTATATATTGTCTTGTTGCTGACGATGCTGTTGGTACTGACTGTACGAGGCCATGTTTTGAGCGTGTGCATAGCAAGCGTCTGTGTGTTGCTGTGAAACTGTTGAATTGCACTGTCGGCTCGTTACGTAGTCAGATGATTTTGTAGACCTGCAATTCATATTAACTTGGCTTCATATATGCCAATAACTCCTCTTAAATGTTTCCATATTACTAGCAATATATTTAAGTCCGTGTAAATTTAGATACTAATAATAGTAAGTACAGTATTTTTAACCAGCATAAAGATTTATCATAGAAATAACGATACTACGGTGATAATTTAGTATAAACTTCTCATATAACAGAAATAAACGAATTAGGAAGTCGAAAGAAACAGGCGCCGTCGCAATTTGTGCTTCCTTGTATGTATATAACTAATTCCGAATTCAAAAGTTCAACGGTCAACAGCTTATAATAATTATCATCGTATAATATTTTATAACTTAACTAAACTTTATAAATTATTTAATTAAAAATGATAATAACTCTTATAATAATCTTTTAATTATAAAATATTAGTATAATTAAAATATTCAAATATTTATAATACATATGTGTCTTATACAAACATTTGGATTAGTACAGAAATAATTACAATTTCTATTAAATGTAGAGAGCGACAATGGAGACCAATTACTTCGATATTGAGAACAAAAAGAAACCGCAGCTTAGGTCTCGGTTTATTCAATGTTCTAAGATGTTGGAAGCACATCGAACAATGTGTAACATAATTTAAAAGCCTTTAAAGCTATAAAAGAGTTTGAAATAGTTCAAGTTTTTATCAACATATTAAAAATATATGACCATAATGGATATTATATAAATTGAAGCGATATTGAGCGTTAAAATTGAATTACTTAATGGGTAACAATAGCCAGGCGAGTACTGTCTAGAGTCTAGACGCGCAAGTATGATAGGATTACATATCTATGAGATTATGCTGAAAATGCTCTTATATTATATGAATTTAATAGTTATCAAATTCTTTTAAATTTGTTGCAATCTAATGTAATGTAATGAAAGCTGCCGCGAAGTTTAAAGTTGTCTTTTAAAGAATTTCACATTACATCATAATGGACATTTCAAGGGAAATTACTTTTCAAATGTTAGTCGTTAATAGGCAGACTATTATTAAATCCCCTAGCTCATCGTTCCATTAATTGAGCATTTTCTATCGCCGAAATTGTAATAGGCTTAGGATGATTAATCACTAATTACTTTTATGGATGGAAGCTCTCGAGGAATTTTCTCGAATACAATGGATTAAACGAGATAATAATATTAGTGATTTTAAGCTTTATTAAGTATCTGTAGCGCCCTTTATGATACTTATGTCTAATCATACAATTGTTCCTTTCTTAATATATGAAATTGTTTTCAACAAAGACAAATAGCTACGAAAGATCGTTTGTTTTAACATTTTTTTATCTTATTAATCACAGGAGAGTTTTAATTGATATTCATATAGATATAATAAGAATAATTTAGCTATTTTAAACATTTTTAAGAAAATCGAGAGTCAAACGAGCGAAATGCTAACACAAGTGATAACTAACTGCTTTGTCGGTGTATTCGGCATAGGTACGCACTCGGTGATATTAAAACTTTTAAAGAAACAATAGTTGAGGTTCATTGAAACATAATATATTATTATACCGTATAATATTTCAACCGTATTGGCTTATTATATAGGCTAAATAAATACACTTTTCTATGTTAATCTGTTATTGTGATATTTATATCCTTAAGCTCTGATCAGATTAGCGTTAATAGCCAATTATGATTGAGTACGAAGATATTATATAAAACGGACCGTCAACCAATGAAGCATAGCATAGAGACTTTTTCGTTACGAGTTCTTTAATTTAATAACGTATAAAATTACTATTATGTACGAGATTAAACTGTTTGAATGGTTATATTTATAAATACTGCTCCACATCAGCAAATTGGAACATATATTGTTGTTTGAAACACTCGACTTAGAGTTTCCAGTGAACATTCTATTTTAAACACATGAAACAGTCAATTACGGCAACAGTTAAACCAATTATTGGATTAGAAGGGAATATTAATCGTCTTACCAGTTAGTATGAACGCTAGCTCTGCTTTGTGGTCTTGAGTTAAGATTTGCCTCAGAGTAGTAAGGCCAGGCATAATTTGCACTCGTGGTTCGTTGGCAAGCATGTGCCGGAATCTGCATTGGGGTTGAACTAGGTGTAGGCTGCAATTCGTTTTGCATTTGCTGCAGAATATCGTCTGATGCACCAAGCTGCTGTTTCACGATGATGCCTCTTACAGCTGGACGACGGTGGAAACCTAAGTAACAGCGTTATTTTTTAGTCGTATAAAAGGGCTTATAATCGGCGAATTTGTAATTTTATATATTTTTTAACGAAATATATAATTTAAAACTAATTAAATTTAGATATTTTTACGACTTAATGACCTAAAGGAGAAGAACTTATGAATTTTATTCGGCCTTAGCTTATTAATTTATAAATCATTCGTTTAACTTATGCTGACCAATCAACCGCCGGGGCTACGTAGCAGTCCTCTCCCTAGATAATCTGTTGACCAGGGGATTTAGGCGTTGTACCTAGATCACTATCCTAAATTAACTAGCCTAAATCATATGGACGCTAGCCGAAATTTTGAATTATATTATCTCCAAGACTTATACAACTCACCATAATCATCGTGCTCGTCATCACTACTGACTGGTTGAGAGTCTTGTCCGTAACGTTGGCGTATTCTCTCGGTTCTTGGAGCTGAAGCTCGTGCGAAAGCTGCCAAGCTGTCATCGTTATCTGCAGCACCTGCACGATATACCCGCTCTAAATCTAATAAAATAATCAATATTTATATCATATCATATCTATCACTAACCAATATTAAACTCCATTACGTAGACTGTCTTATGTATTACTTTTATGATTTTTTTTAAATTATAATTACTTGTAAAACTAATTCGAAAATGAATTGACTTTTAAAAAATATTGTTGTTACAACGTTAAAGAATTAGAAATTATGTTAAAAAGGCCTTTAAAGCATACCTGCTTTTCATTTTTAAATCATAATGTATTCATTAAACACGTAACAATAGATGAAATATTTACCTCTACATACACACAACGCCTAAGGCGATTGTTATCTTTCAGTATAATAACGAACTTGAAGGACCTCTCTTTGTCTACGGGGTTTACTTAACGGTGTTGAATTTTCCAAAACATTTATCCACAATTATAGAGAACTACGAAATTTAAATTTTTACTTATATTGATATCCTTTGATCAAATGTAAATGAAAATCGTTCTTTAGTTGTGTTAAAAATAGAGAACTGAATATTTAATTTACCTATCACAGAATCTGTATATATATAAAAAGTCGTGTTAGTTACTCCACTTATAACTTTTTATCCAAATACAAAAATGGAAGGTAATGTTTTTAATGTATCTTTTTATCGGGTTTAGTGTGCCCATGGATAGCTGAGGGTTCATAATTGGACCCGGTGGGTCCAATTATGAACGTACCGTTGTGCGTAGCGGGCACGGCGACGTCTGCCGGGTCCACTTGTATTTTATATAATATTTTCGTGTCACAATGTTTGTTACCAAACATTACCTTAGAAATGTTTCGACCGATATAAAACTTTGAGTGCGTATCATATACGTCTAAAAATCAATCAATTTTCATATTGTAACCCCAAATCAGATTATATATTTTTTATGAAGTGGCATTAAAATACGTTTCATCTTAAACTCACGCCTTTCTGCCACCCGCCTATGTTTTTAATAGCAATGTTTGCCGGTGACAGCTAGTAAATATTTATGTATCACAATACATATGTTTGTTAGTATTAATTATAAACTAATTGAATTATTTTGTTCTAATCCTTTTATTTCTAAAATAAAATGTAAAATTAAGAATAAGACAATTTGTAGTTATGAGACTATTTGAAATATAATTCAATCATATCAATTACTGTGAGTAATAGTAACTGGGCCGAAGAATGCTAGAGTGGAGACCACGGACTGGCAAGCGTAGTATGAGTCATCCACCCACAAGAACGACAGACGAC
Source organism: Delias pasithoe (assembly GCA_010014985.3). Taxonomy (NCBI): domain Eukaryota; kingdom Metazoa; phylum Arthropoda; class Insecta; order Lepidoptera; family Pieridae; genus Delias; species Delias pasithoe. Next base: position 5,628 of record JAAAKR030253422.1, read on the forward strand.
CTTACAATGGTCGCCGGAAGACACTGGATGCGGGCCGCTTCGGAGAGGTTGCGTGGAAATCCAAAGGGGAAGCCTATGTCCAGCAGTGGACATCTTACGGCTGAGATGATGATGATGAAACCAATTACACCCCGACATCCGACTAATATAATTGAAAAAACTTATAAGTATATATAGGATGGACAGATTGCGGAGTACACCAATATAATGTATCGAGGAAATATACATCTTAGATGGTTCTAGAGATAATTCAGGGATATAATATATTAATTTATACATAAATCATTATCGCTGAAACTGTGAATATACAATAAAATTTAGTTAAATTGTTTCGACATGGAGGATGTTAGTTCCTGCATGTCAGCTACCTCCTACACCTCCATCGAGTAGGATAACTTTACTGATGAAAATATAATTAAAATTATCACATAAGTCGGCTCCAGTGGCGTACCGGGCAGAACGATGGCAGCTGGGTCCACCAACAGTAGAAATATATAAACATGTCACTCACCAGGTGTGCCTGCAATTACGTCTGGGGCTGGAGCGTCATTGGTCTCATGGAGATCAATGTCAGTGTTTGAAGAAGCGGTACTTCTAACGCCTGGTGCCACGTAATAGAAGCCTTCGTGGTGCGCTGCATTCCCCACACATGCAGTTAGTGGAGCAAGGGTTGACAGGAATTGCCTACGTGGTTCCGGTCTAGGCTAATAGGATATATACATTCTATACCAATCGATTTATAATTTATTATAACAAGTAAAAAGAAGATTTTAAAAAATGCGTCAACATTTGAGTATGTATACTACACATTAATTTAAAATAAATATATTTCATTCGTGATTTTCTCAGTTAAATTCTATTCTAAATTGTAGGCATGGTCTTAAAAAAATTGCTAAACCAACTAAGTTTTAGCTGATCTCTTCAGATTTGAGTGAGTGCCTGAAGAGTATGAACCAAATTAAGATCATGTATGTTTAGCCGTGGGAGAGCCATGCTGACGTACTAATTGGGCGTCGAAGTGATACCACGCGCTCACAAAATAATAGTACTTGTACTGTGTGAGGCATAAAATGCCGATGCACAGCGAAACCACACCGAACCACAGCGCGGATTGTGACGCAGTGGTCCACGGGCAGCGGTGATCTCTCATCATTTTGGAGCCCCGCCTGCTCCGTTGCTCTACCACAGAAACAATTATTTGATTCTATGTAAATAAAGAAATATTTTATTTGTTATTGTTTAATATTGCACTATGTTAGTGTTCTATACCACGCGACTTTATTTTTACTTGTTATTTAGAGAACAATTCAGTACTCAATCAATAACCTACCTTCACATAAATGAATTGGTCGTTCCAACCACGATTATGAATATCTTATATACCTTGTGTGGTTCTTGATGTACATCGCCTAAATCGGGTGGTCGACGTATCGGCACTGGAGCCGACAATGTCGACGAGGAAGAACTCGATGAACCACTGCCAAACGCCTTTTCATTGCCTTTGTCAACTCCATTGAACGACTTGTCGCTAGATTTTTCGCTACTTGAAAACTTATCGACACTGGCACCCGATGGGGAGGACCGCTGTTCTTCTGCTTCATCTTCAACGTCACAAGTAAGCAATCGTATTCTCTCCGAGAGCGAGGCACCTTCTTGCTGCTAACAAAAATGTTTTCTTAATAAAAATTAAAAGTAGAAACAGTAGGTTAGGAGAAAGAGAGAAAAACCGACAGCAAACGGCTGAGTACTTTATAAAAATTAGCGGCAATTAGTGAAGGCGTCATCGAATCTATATCATGTATAGTGTAGGTTAATATTTCACGATTATTTATTTAACCTCTATTTTCTTAATTCGCAATTAAACAAAGTACCATCGAAACTAGGCCAAAATTTATTCCACAAATATGTCACCTAAAGTAAATGGAGCGAATATTTTTAGATCAGGTCGAGGGACCTACACACGTTCAATACACAATGGATCTCAATGCTAAAAAATGAAATAAGATGAGGGAAATCTGTGTCACTAATATATTATACCTTAGCTTTTTATTGAAACAAAATACCACTTAACTATGTTGATATAATATAAGACTTTAAATTATAAAATAACAATTCAACTCAAGCTTTTTGAAGATTAAATGTAAATTAAAGTTTCACGTCAACTTTTTCAAGCAGAATTAGGAGATCGATATTTATAATAAACGACGTCCTGTTTTTACTTAAGTCAAACAAGCCGCAATTATTTTTATATGGTAAGAAACCCCACCCATGGAAAACCGTTAAACTTATAAATCGTCAATATTTCGTTTCAGTATTAGTACGCGTAAATTTAAAAATATAAAGTCCTTTTTCATATATATGTAACTATATCTTATTGAATTCACTTTAATGATTTTCTAGTGTATCTTCATATTTTTCATCGGATGGTTCTTCAGGAACAAATTGTGTGGATTCGATATCTGCATTCTCTACAAGTATCTGTTTCTTATGAACAGACTGCAACTATTTAATAAATAAGGTTAGCTTGGCTCCGTGGTAATATTACAGTGTTCATTCTTCATAATTATCTGTATGACTTTCTCCAAATCTTCTTCAGTTTCAACGGTTTGTGTAAAATTATTCGGTAACTGAAGACTATTTTTATTTTACACCCATGATGATTTCATGATGATTTAGCTCGATAGTAAAGTGACAAACTCTGTTTGTCATGAGTTGCAGAAACCTTATATCTTCGTTCGAATGTGAATTGTCATTGTCTTTCAACCACATGGTCAGCTTATTTTGTATTAGTAGGTTGTTGTAAATGTATAGGTTTCCTAAAAAATGTGTCTAATGTAATTTAGTTTACACATTGCCGACCAATTTTAGGAATAACATACATTTCCTAGGAATTGTATACTATGACTGTTTTCAAACATTTTCGTTAAGATATACAAAAACGTTTTTTATTATGCGATTTTCGATGTTTGATGTTTGATGTTTTGCAAATACTCCGTAATCGTATATTCGTAACAAATATAAGTCCAGTTTTCCGTTTTATGTAGGTGTACTGTACATGCAATAAGGTTGTCCACAGTTTTTATATTAGAACCTCTATGTCGTTACCTGGAATTGGTGTAATTATATCCATTCAAACTGGCTGGTAAATTAAATACTAAGCGAAAGTCTTTGTATGGAAAAGGTGCACAATTGTAGAAGATTCTCGCTCAAAAGGCAAAAAGACGTTTCAAATAACAATGCAAACGACAGACCACAAAAATGTATTAGTGAAATTTTATTTTAAAAGAATAATTTTTGAAGACCACGTATGAATTTTGACGATTTTTAACGAATAGGCTTTACAGTTGCACCAAATGAAAGATAAAGATTAGAGGTTGGAACAAACTTTTGAGTACGCAGATTATTCTCTCGAGTTGACTAATGAATACCCAATTTAGCCTGATGGGACAAAAATGGAAAAGTTATTGGCGGCCATATTATTATCCGCCATTTTGAATTGTTTTTACTTACTTCCATCAATTGCCCAAGATCTACTTTGAAATTACTTCTAACACGTTTCTATTTAGTACCGCGTGCGCGACTCGTAATGTATTTTATGGCCGTAAGGAAAGTTAGTGCCAGCCAGCCTTTGATATTAACATCATTAAAAAATCAATAATTTTATAGGTTTTGCGACGATTTTGAAACGCTATCTCAAATTTCTATCGGTGTTATTAAAGCGATTTTAACTTTTTCGAAATGTTTAATTTTTAATTTATAAACGTGCGGATTGCTGCACGTAAACGCTACAGAATTTTTGCAAACTCAATTTAAATCACATGAAAACATAATAATTTCTGATTAATCCTTCAGTGAAATATTACGCTAAAGGCTACCTAAAAGCTTTTTATTTAAAAGTTAAATATTTGTTTTATTTTGTAAATAAATTATTCATTTTCAAACCAAAATTGGTTATGTTTTTGTGAACATCGCCAGAATCGTGCCTTTATTATTCAGATACGTATGAAAAACTCCTTGGCTAGATACAAATTTTGTTATAAAAATAGCAGAAGATTGCTGTATAGTCATATGTCTCTTGGAAATATATCAGTAAATATTGGTATGATACGTTACCCGAATTTCATTTTGGCAAAATATAAGTAATTGCTCAAGTTTCACTCACGCCCAGGCTTTATTAATTACGAGACACTGCTTCAAGATACGAATTATGAATATGGTACGAATAACAGCTATTATACAGTTGTAGAATAAATAATAATTCATAGCAATTACAAATTATGGCATATACAAGATATGAGTGCTAAATAAATATGACTCAATATAAGAAGTTCGCAATTATTAGTAATGTTTTCTTGAAAATGTCGTTCTCTTTTGGAATTAAGAAAGAAGGTATGAAAAGAATAATTGCTATTTTAAAATACTTATATGTAACTGTATTAATTGATCATCATCGGATGTG
>JAAAKR030255414.1:0-10038 GCA_010014985.3 Delias pasithoe
TTTCAGTGTAGACAGACAAGCATGCCATTCATGCGGTCATTTCATTTTAAACGTACTTCGATTAAAGCAAATTGTCAGCGATAATTACTGTTTTGTGTTTGTTTGCAGTGTGAATTTGGAAGAATCATGTTTTTCACATGGCCAACTTTATGTTGCCTGTTCTAGTCTCTCAGCTTTGTTTATTCAGGCTTAAAATGGAGAAACAAAAAATATTGTTTATTCAAATGCTTCGGATTAAGTTTTAAAATAGCTAGCAATTAATCAAATATCCTTTGTTTCAATAAATGAGTTTGATATTCCAATTAATATTTTTTATTATTTCACTTTATACGTGGCGATACACGTACCGGGCCGCTAGCCTATAGAAAGTTCTATGCAACTCCGAACCCTAGCAAAATTTTGCTACAGTTTCTTTAGTTAATCTCCTGCATTTCATTTTTCCAGTGTGGTACTTTCCAATTCCATTTCATGTCGTCTACATTTTAATATATGTGTCAACCATTCGTACAATAGACAGAACGAAGTAATCTGGCTAGCTAATCTGTGAGTGTGTTGTGTCTCAGTAAAGTAAGTTCTTAACATCATACAGCCACCGGATTAAGTTATAATTCAGACCTTACAAGTGTATGTGCAAATCATCTACATTATATATGCTGAGTATAAGGGTGAGTTTCTTTAATTACGATCTCTCAATTATTTCCCATTCACCGATACAACCGGTGTCATTAGCGCTGTTCCTGTCATCGGATGGAGAGTGTTGAATTTTATTTAAATTTTAGTAAAATATATGTAAATAAGTTATAAATTAATAGTAATAATAATGGAAAAATTATTTTGCTTATAAATCATTTAATCTCTATCATAGAAAGGGTCCGTTGAAAACATAAAACGAATTTGAATAAAATATGTTGGTTGTTTCAGGAATATTTCGAAATATTTTCAATAAAACTGGGTTATACAGGTATGTATATAAAAACTAATAAAATTGTGCTGTATTACTTGAAGGTCAACACAATAAAACCTTTTCTTAACACAAAGGATGACTCGGTTTAGCAACAGCCTTTAGGAAAAAGTCTTTTGAAGCTTATTAAAGAATTGTTTTGAAGGATTGAAACGAAACTATGTCTGTTTAGAACCATGTCTTGGGATGTTAATCTGAGGCTATTTCTTTTCATGTTTAAAAAAATTACAATTAACATAAATAAGGTCGTGGGATAATAAATCTCCATCAGCCATGATGAGGAAGGTGCTGACGCACTATTTAAATCGGTTCATCTGAAGTGATACTACGGAGTCACAGAATACTCACCGTGAAATAATACTTGTATTGTATTTTGTCGGTTGAGTTAGGATATCGGAGGCCATTGAAAAACTGTCGCTTAAGCGGGGTTAAAAGCCGGCAACACAACCAAGGTGCGGATTGTGAAGCGGTTTTCCAAAGGCTCGGCGTTTCCACGGTTTTCTCTTACCATATAGGACACCCATCTGTTCCGTTTTCCGGTATACAATAAAAAAAATATAATTTTTTATTATAAATGAATTAATTATTTGATATATAAATCTGAATACAAAGCTGAATTTAAATAATGATAAACTATACAATTTTCCGCAACTATCGGTTAAATTTTATAATTTATCGAGTCAAGAATGTAGGCAAAGTGAAAATCCGATTTAAATCGAACGTACCTGGCCGCAATCGGCGTCTAGATTCGATTCCTCCGCACCCTCAATGGAAATTGGATTTCAGTTTTGCCGAGCTATGCATTATGCCTCTACTTTTCAAATTACCTACTTAGGCTGAGCCGGCGACCACTTAAATCATCTACGGTTTTGTTTTATTTTTTAACTAAGGACTTTTGAGTATAGTGACCGATTATAGTTTTTCTGTAATTCATTTTTGATCCACTTTTAATGTTTGGAGAATATTATACTGCATGATATGAAGTTATTTAGATATATTGTTAATTGTACGATTTATTTTGGACATTATAATTAATAATAGTAATTAATATATTGCACAGTAATATTAAAATAATTTAGGAAAAATTTCGTTAATATCTACAAATTATCGAATGACAAACATTTTTCATTAGTGCGTTGATTTAAATGGAATGAAAAATCCTTAAATATTTGCTGCGATAAATTTTACGTCATATTGTATTGTATAACGTTCAATATGAGTTTGTTTATTTCAAGGGATATTGGTGCGTTCATCGCCATGCGTCAATCAAGCGGCACATGCGGGCGACAGAGCCAAAATTACTCAGACATCAAAGAGAAACATTTAATAGCGGTTATTTCGCATCAAAATTGAGAACCCTGTTTTCTTTAGTTGTGATTTATATTTTTTTTTTGAATTTAAATGTATTTATTACCTTGAACTTACCGCGATCTTGCCAGACGCTCCTTAAACTTCTACTAATTACTGACTATATTGTTTTACAATGATAATAAATGTAACTGGTGTAAATGTAATGTAAACGATATAATTTTGGTAAATTTTACTTTTCATGCAGTGTTACCTATTCAATATGAATAATATACGTTATGTGTCTAGGAATATGCGTCTATACTAACCGCAACTATGAAGCGAGTTTAGCCGAGGACAAAGCAGAAAATGTTACAGCGTCAGCACTCTTCGGCTTTTACTTTCAATATTTTTTTTATATTTATTTGTCTTTGAAATGACTCGAGCGTAGCCGGGCGAGTAGCCTCATATTATGGGAATTTTGTTTGGTATGTCTGTATTAAGTACATATGATATCGAGTTGTTGTTTTGAAGAGATATTTCCTAAACTCTATTCAAAGCATTCCGCAGCAATTTAGCGTGAGGGCTGGTCTTTGATTGCAACCGCCGTCACCAATTGAAGGTTCTTCACACGGTGATGGATTGACGATCAAATTGGAAGGTAGAATTTCTAATAGTTTCATTAACATACGTTATTATAGGATCAAATGTGGATTCCTATTAAATTGATCGCGCTGTAATACTGATATTATGGTCATTGACTATTGCATCATTAGATGAGGTGATTAATTAATTACAACATAGTGACAACGGAAACGTATTATCTTTTGTGATAAAGTTATTAACAGTAAATCCTTTTTTTTTATTTCTAATGTTTCATCATGGTAAATGTTTTATCTGCAAACATTTGTAACTATTTTGAAAATTAATCCTCAGTGGTTTTGCCTGCTCAACTCGTACGTGAAATCCTTAATTTAACAATGTCCATAATAAGTTATAAATGTACCATTTTAATTAAGCGATTAATATGTATCAAAAGTAACACGTGAAATGATGTCAACTAAAAACCGACGCAGTCTGACAATAGTTGGATAATTTTAATGATGGCGCCAACACCACCAAAATGCGTTCGGAACAGCAAATGTATAAAGCTTTTAACCAAATGAAGTCGTATATTACCGAATAACACTCGTAATTCAGTGATATAAGCTGCTCTAAAATTGTCTGGCACAATGGAATGCTGATAAGCTCCCATTCATTTCTTATTTCAACCAATATCTTACTTGAAACTTTAAAGCAAGTGTTTGCTCCGTAATGTTTTGTGAAGAAAATTATTAATTTATCTTAATCAACTCTTAATGTTTTTGACAATTATTCTATCATTCAAATAGGCGATTCCATCAATTTCCAATCAATGAAATTGCTCTTTAGTAAATTCCGTTTGATGAAAATGGCAAAATATCGTGATCTCATCTATCAATCTGCATCGTATCGACATGAAATCATTTCGTAGTGCCAATAAATGGCCATTACAGTTTTTTAATAACCAAAGAAAATTATCCGTTAAAAATGCACGAAGTATAAAAAATTATATTTCAAATATTAGTAAGCGTAGATAAAATGATTATTCAATAGTGATTTATCTCTGTACTTTCAATAGTACTCTAGTTATACGGATTTCAGACCTTGCTTTAAGTTTGATGCCATTTCTCGAGTTTTAACTTTGAATTTAGACGACTTTAAATGTAAATTGAAACACGTTTCGAACGAGAGTTTAATAGTAATTTTCCAGAATGTTATTCCGGAATTCAGAAGTGAGTTGTTGGTTTGTTCGATAAGAAAGTTTAGTTCGTTAAGTAGGCACATTAGGGAGAAACAGGAAAACATTAGGGGGTGTCGTCGGCAATGGCTGCTTGCCAGACGGCATTAAAATATGCCATCCAATTGGACGCACTGACTTCACTCCCACTTGCGCTCAGCGAAATTTTAAGGCAATGGGTGTAATTTGCAAGGAATAATATTGAATCTCGAATAGCTATTTGCACTTCTTTCATTTAATAACGTTTGCGGAGTTAAAGTTTGCCTTTTTCTACGCTCAGATTTTCGAAGAGACTTCTCACATCTTTCATTTAAATAAATATTCAACTCGTTATCTACCTATAGGCAATATTGGCTACCATTATTGACTAAATATATTGAATTGTTATAGTATTTAAGAAAATGATTAACGTCTGAAAGCTTCTAATAACTACAACATACATATAACACACACACAAAACATCAATATTTATTTGCAATAGCATTTCAAAAGAAAAACAAGGGCTTACAACAGTATCTATAAATTATGCATTTTTATAAAATACTCGTAAACAAAATAACTAGTTTTATGTGAGTTCGTATTAAATTAAGCGACGTGGCGCACTGAGTAGCGAGTTCAGCTCAAATTAGCCACGGCTAGCAACACAGCCCGAATAATAAATAATCAAGGCAATTAACAAGCATGGGAGTTGGCTGCACAAACTTACAATCTGTTGGGAAGCGGTTTATTTCAAATCTCTCGGGCGACTTGAACTTCTGACAAATACGAGTTTGTTAAAATTATTCGCAACACACGTTGAACATACAAATTATCATATCAAACGTGGTGTGTTTAATTGTATAATTAATTATACATACTATTTGTACATTCGTCAGAGTAGTACTGCATATAGTGTGAAACATACGAGTATTATTTTATTTTACAATAGAAAATAGTGAATTAAAAAGTTAAAATATCATTATATAGGAAATATATTAAACTGTAACAATATCTCTCATAAATATAGGTTTCCAGAGTTTAATATTTAAATGTTGCCAATAAATAATAATATCAGCTTACGTGTAGTTAAACTTGCGTTCATTCAATACTATTCACTCAACTGCGCTTAAAATGTAAATAGGAGTAGAGTGTCAGTGAATTATGGAATTAGCATGTTTAAGTAGCAATTCCAGTATTGCACAATTTGAGTTTAAGCACGATGTAACCTGCATGTGGGTATTAAGCGTCATAGACAATTTCGCTCTATTCAAATTCAATTTCTAACCAAATTGCGAACCGTGTAGTTTCAGGCGTTGTACGATTAAAATATAAATCTGAATGACTGTGATCATTACGCTTGTGAAGTTTTTATTTGGTTGTTCAATATGTTCAAGTGCTTTCATTCGCTTCACTTTGAGACCATTGAAGTTAAATGTAAATGTTTTATTTTTGCTAACGTGTTCTAACATCCAGGGACACTTTGTATAATTTTACCAATAGAATGTTACAGGAAATTAATATCTATTGGATTTTATAAATTGTGTCTTGAATTTTGTAGTTGTTATGAAAGAATAATCACATTAAGGTGAAATAACCTCTCATTTGAATTTTATGTTGTAATATTTATACAAAATTTATAAATCTAAGTATATAAAATATAATGTATATAAAATAATAAATATAAAATTTATAATCTAATTATTTTCTTAGATCTAAGAGCATTATTAATTCCCAAATACGTCATTTAGATGCATGACAGAAGCCCGAGCAAGTCCTAACTTGTTACGTCTGTCCAGAAGCATGAGATTGTGGCGAGTTTGCGTGAATCTAATCGCTTGTAGCTCCTGAAACAAGATACTCCTGCGACATGGCAACGAGATTAACCCGAAGTGCCGGACCCAATGTACTGAATACAGTAGGGCATGACAAGTCTTGTTCTAACTTGATATTATTAAAAGTAATTGAACAGCCTTAAAATACTTAATATAATAATAATTAACTCTTTAATATTACATAAAAGAATATCTGTCAAGTTCTTTTGAAAGTTTACAACTAGAGATTAGTTCTGTATAATTTCAGATTTATTATAACAATATTAATAACAATTACTATCGTCAGCAACCTGCATTTCACACAAGAAGCCACAATTACCGTAACAAGTTTTCCTACGATGAACTCACTGAAACTGGACAAGTTTTCAAAGGATTTTACAAAGATTGTTGGATTAAAATGAGGATTAATTTCAGAGCGGAAAGTTTCATATCCCAGGACAGGGTGAAGTTCCTGACTTGGTAGGCAGATAATAGTTGAGTAGCAAGTTTAATTACTTCCCGTTCTGAGGACCGACTGCTGACACCGCCAGGATAGGCTATCCCGCTACTGTGCGACCAACTGCTTTCCGATACTCACCCGTTACCTTAGTTTCACTTTCCGTATTTCACTCACCTATGTGCACAACTTGATTATCTACTATATTATCTCAAAATAATACTAGGTCTTGTAAAAAAACAACGAAACTGTTTTTTATTTTTGGCTTCTGTGATCATATTTTTTTAAACATACCAAAAAACTGTAATTTCAATTATCTGTTACTATCAATAAAAATTGATCAACTCATAATACGTCTTAAACTCTATGTCACTATTCAATTAAAATTTAATTTAAAAAAGGACTTAAGGTCAAGGCAATTTGAAGTCAACTCAAAATATCAAAATTTTTAAAGCGAAATTAAAAATCCGTTCATATATATTTAAATTCAGATTCACAATTCATTATAAACAAGGCAAATGCATTTACTACTTATTGGCTTACAAGTCTTATGTAGGCTTATAGAGTAAGCTTCACATTATCCGATCATCACATTGATGTATAATTTAACGTGACAAATTCAAGATCATTACAATATAGTAAGCACTAATCACGCTGTTGGGTGTTTAGTTATATACATTTTTAATTTTTTTATGTAAATTTTATTTCTATGAGCTGTGAAGCAAGAGATGTTGTTGAATACGAGTATAACCAACATAAACCGAGTTCATTATAATGAGGAAAATACTTCACAGTATTTTAAACAGAAAGGAACCTGTTTTGTTTATAATATTCTTCGGTTTTCTTTAAATAAGTATTTCATTTCTAGTTTAATAGAGCATTTTAAATATTTTCTAAAGAATGGTTAACTAAAAATTATCTCTTTTTATGTATTGTAGTTATAGTTTGAACATATTTATAATCCGAACGTTACATTAAATCATCGGAGAATTTTTTAAATTGTTTACCACTTTATTTTTACCACGATGTGAGAGGCACTAGTCTGAATAAAAATAATTTATACCTTATTCAATCTTTGGAAGGGCTTGACAGTGGGTATACTGACGCTCTAATTGTACCGGATCATCTGGGGTGATACCACGGGATTACAGAATACCACTGTGTACTTGTACTGTGTTTCGCTAAATGAGTGAGGATATCGGAGGCGCGTGAAATTATACCGCTCAAGCGGCGCAAGGAGCCGGCAGTACAACCAAAGCTCGGGTTGTAACGCGGTTTTCCATGAGCGGCGGTGATCTACCATACAGGTTACCACAGAGAACACAAGTCTGTCAGTTCCCCGCTACACAATAAAACATTAAAAAACTTTTGTTGTTTATGTATTGGATATTTTGTAATCGTAGATTCCAGCTGTGTAGAAAAGACTGTCTTTAGTAGGCGTCACGTACAAGTATCTACTTTCCAGTTTAGGAAATACCGCATAACACACATTAAGCTTTAATGTATTAATAAATTACTCGTTAATTATCCATGTTGACTTTGTTATTAAACTCATGAGAGCTCAGAAAATTATTCCAGTTGTTTGTCAGTCGTCATAGCTTTTGTAATTTTCCGTATCACTTCTATGTTTGTCGTTCATAAATTGAACATTTTTAAGACGTTTTGTGGGGCGTAACACCACTGCAGATGTATTTCCAAAATAATATGAATTGGGGACCTTAAAAAAAGAACGTACCTAACATATGTAAACCTGTAAAGCTGACAACGCATCTGCGGCTCATCAGGGGCTGGGGGTGTCCATAAGTGAAGGAACTATTAACTTGGGTGAGTCCTGCTCGTTTTCCTCCCAATTAAAAACATTCATACACTAGTCTCTTCAATAGTCATGATTTTGATTTCTAATTGATGCATATAGAAGATATTACCTATAGGAGAAGTTATTTTCATCTCATCAGGATCTTTCCCCGTATAATAATTTGCGATTATAATAAAAATATACATTAAACGTTCTAAGTCCAATTGCCACTGGAAAATAAAAAGTGCCTGTAATTGTAAATTAATACGAACAGCAAATTGCTATTTGTGTATAAATGGTTTGAACTTTTTGAAAACGTAATCCAGAATTGTGATACACAACGATCGCAGTAATTAGAGCAATTGCCTTGATTTCAACGAGATTTCCTTTTAGTTGCATTGGAGCAAAATAACGAATACCATTCATAAGTTCCCTTTGATTATTACCATAGTCAACGTTACGTGCGGCGGACTCTAACACTATTCATTTTCCCTTGTGACATTCAGCGACGCTATTTATAGGAGACGTTTAGTGTAAAGTCCTGTTTTCGAAGGCCAACTTATAGATAAAAACTATTTAATAACGGAAAATAATTAGATTTAAATCTGGTTGCTCAACGAGGATCCGAAAATACCTGAATGGATTTCTTAAGTCAAATCATATATACATATATCAGTTGTAAACAATAGAAATTACAATTTTATACATTTAATAATTAATAAAGTATATTAAGAGTAAATTATAGAGGTGAAATGGAGGTAGCATATTAAACATTTGTTCAATACTTTTTTGATCCGTCCGTTAAGATGTATCTCATGGATTTTATTCATTACCCAGCTTGGCACGAGATTGCCCCAAGTGAATAAGAGGCTCGCGGGAAATTTAACATGAATAAAGCACTTTCCAACGAGGATAGTAAACGATGCAGTGTACTTTCTTACAACTGAAACGTCTTTCTTAATTTTTTTTTGTATTTTCTTTTACCCTTTTACTCATAAATATTGCTTTAATATATATGTCTTCATTATATACATTCATGTATATTTGCTGTTTTTATAATGGGATATAATAGTTTAATAAAAGATCTGATTTTTAAACGTAGGTAATTAACATATAAATTACAATATTATGTATATATATTTTATAAACTTTCAAATCAAATCAAGGATCTTTATTTCCTATAAGACTACATAATTAAGTCACTTATGTACGTCTTCGAACACACCGAGACCTGAGAAGAACATAAGAGAAATATGAACGTTCAGCGAGCAACTAGTTCCATGCATTTTTATCATAAAAATAATCGTTAATTTTATACTAATACTAACTTTAAATACATGTTCACTTATAAATGCTACTTGGGTTATAATTAAGAGTCTATTCAAGATGTCATCCAACATTACAGGATATAATATGTAGATTAAAAAAAATTATATATGCAAAAGAGCAAACTTTGTACAAGAGATGTTCTTAAATTAAAAAAATATTAACAAATGAAATTTGAATTTATTATTAAATTACGCTTAGATTCTTAAAATCTTTAGAAATTTAATTAACCTTAGGACCTTTAATATAGCTATTACTTTGTTTCTATGTATATTCTTTGAAATTATAATTGAACTTGTTAGATATGTCGTTACTTTGCCTTAACTAGGGATTGCAAAAGGTAGTTCAAGTGTGGTTATCACTGCGCATGTGGTGTTTATCGTGAAGTGGCGGTATGTTTTCTGCAAAACCGGCGTCGTGCTATCCGTTGCGTTCAATAGTTCCGCTACAACAATAGTCTCCTCATAGTTTCTGAACGTGGATGAGAAATTTGTTTAGCGAAGTTAACGGTTACTATGTAGTTCTAAATAACTAGGAATTGTTTGCTGATAAGTGATAGTTAACGTGTTGTTACGTGTTAATTTCCAATTGTATCTATCATAT
>JAAAKR030257033.1:10574-33391 GCA_010014985.3 Delias pasithoe
GTGGCTGGACACGGTGTTTGCAAAGCTATTTAATTTTTGACCTATGTCGCGTTTTAAATAAAGGTTTATAAGATACTAAGTGACCTCGGCAAACGTTGTTTTGCCACATATATTATCAGACTTATATCCGTATTGAGCAGTAAGAGTTGATCGTAGAAAGGTGAAAATGTAGGATTGTATGTATTTTTCCCTGCTGCATTATAAAAATCTCAAAAATAAAAAAATGTCTATACAAAAACATAAATGTTTGATATAGAGATATAGACTAACTACGCTTAACATTTATAGAGATGAAAAACGGATGTTGTCCGATTGTCAGACCTCCGCAAAATGCTCAAAAAATTTCACGAGAATCGGTCAAGCCGTTTCGGAGGAGTTGTAACTACAAACACCGCGTCACGAGAATTTTATACATTAGATAAAACGTTAATAGAAAAGGAACGTGAAACATCTCCAGACCGGTCACTATTACTTACTTTCGTTTTCACACGCCAACAGCTATTATCTCACTCACGTTACGTATAAAATTCAACGGCGCTTTTTAACGCTTTTTAATGCGCAATCGACTCATTCGATTCCGTAGGATAGATTCATTGTTAGGCTATTTTACTTAGCACAATTTTTACTAACTCAAATTATTGTACTGATACTTAAAGTTTTGACGTATCGTTTAAAATTGATTACATATCTTTTGTTGCGTGGTTTATACATTCCTACTCAAAGGTGATTATGAGCACCATACGCGTGGGAAATGGCAATGACATGCATCTATAAGCTGTGAGAGGATAAAAATCATTGTTGCACCGTCGCATCGTTATGTTACGTAGTATTTATTTAAATAGATAAGGCTAAGTTTATACATTTTGAAAGCAATACCAGGAGCAAAAATGTAAGAAATCTAAATAATTAATTGTCGTCTAAATTTCAGTCTAGGGTATCGACATATCTATATACTTTGCTATTGTTTTTTATACTTTCTAAAAAACAATAAGTCAAGGCCAACGTGTCGTGGTGACAACATGCCAGGTCACTTCACGAGTCGAAAGTTGAGTATGACTCCAACTTATGTTAATTCTCTACATTATGTTGAAGTTTTCAAAGTTTTAAAATATTTTAGATACCACGCTTGCTATAATAACCAGTTAAACATCAAGTTGTACCCACCGGCCCGGTTTCGCTAATTCCTAATGACTAATGCACAGCACAAAAGTTGAATTTCTTGAATACTAGACAAAACTACTTGAAAACAATTTAAACCTAGAAATATAAATGAATAACGTTGACAAATCTTACATAAAAACCGTATTGTTTGAAGGGCATCAGCGATCGTCGGTTTTTAATCTGAATACTATCGGAACGCAGAATACGTCTAAATTATGACCCAAATAGATTTTAATAGTCAAAATTGAATTTAAGTTTAAAAAATATCTATTTAAGAAAAGAATATAGTTGTCTCTACTTGGAAATATCAAAAATATATCTTGTCTTCGGTGAACGTAAAGGTTGTATATAAAGACGTCATGCCTTTTACAATATTTCAAACCCGGATCCTTCAAGTGACACTAGTGGAGTTTTGTGTGTGTGTCGTAAATTTTAGTTTCAGCAACATTTAATTCGTGTTAGTTAAATCAGAATATAATTTCCCCACTTTCTCATATGACGACACAGTTGATGTGTAATAATGTATAATTATTTAATTGAAATACTTCGATCACCGTAAATTTCACCGACGAGCAAAAAAGGTTCATTTTTCATATAAACAACATGCTTTTTGCGGTTAAAGTTGTGTTCCTAAAGATTCCATCGTACGACCTTTTATTTTGTCTCACGCTTTGCCGAGGTCAAGACTCGTTGATGTATTTTAATAAAATAAAATCCTTTGCTACGAATATCTGATTCGTTATGTTTTAAAATGTGAGCCGCAAACTCGCTAGTAAAAACCGCAAACAATATTTGCGCAAAGTGCATTATATCACCAAGTTTCATCAGCGGTCGGCACATCGCTCGTGGAGAAAAGGCGAAGACGTGTCATAAGAAACTAACATTGGATAAAAGTCTGTTGCATCAGTGGCATTAAGCGAATAGTGTCCGGGTTCGAGTCCTTGGCTACGTCACTGCGATTATTCTCGCTTATTTATGTCCCTTCGTGTTTAAACATCAATTTCGGCATCGGCCAGTTTCACTTTACTGCCGATGGCCTTTTAAAGAATGTGCCGTGACATAACAGACGATGAAGCGCACACATGTTTCACTTTTTATTGACACACCTCATCTTCTTATTGATTATCTCCAAAATATTATTCATCACACTACTTGTTTTTTCTCTGAAGCTTTTTAGACTATAACAAATTGAACATCCCAATCTTTCATTGATTATGAAAGCTTACGCCTCATGACTTTCAAGGCATTTGGGTGATTTAACTACGAAATCACATTATGTTATTTTGTTTATCGTCTTAAATGTGACAATTATGAATCTAAGTATAGTATATTTTCTAAGACATAAAAATTGAGTATCACGTATCACGAAATTACGTCATCGAATATCGAACGAAATCTTAAAATTCATTGAGACTTTCTTTTACGTAATACCCAAATATATTCCACAGAGAAATTTTAATATGTACTGTTTTGTATTCACAAATTACCTCAAATTACGTTCAGGTGATGACAAAACATTTAGTTTTCTTTTCGATGGCGAAAGTAAAACAATTGTAACAGAGTTTAGAATGCGAATTGGCGTGATCAAATTATTTATTTGTCGAAGAAGGTTAATAGTGCATTTATTTGGCAAAATTTAAGGCAACATAGATAGAAATCACAAATTAGACAATTAACAGTACATCAATGCTAATTTAGACTAGGCAACAAATACGTAGGCAATTAGCCATATAAATGTGATACGATCCAGATAAATAATTAAAAAATTTAAATATAGCCTTTAACATTATTTTTAAAACAATTGCACGCGATTCATTTCTACCAATTTTATGAAATTCTAAACAAAGTATGTCTTTAATGTACATCAGATATCAACATCCTGTCAGGAAAATCGTCCAGCATAACAAAATGGAAAGAAATGAACAACTGAATAATTTATATTCTTAGATCGTACGATCTCAAAATATAAACATGCAGTTAAATAAAAATAAGACATATGCTGTATACTTTATGAATGCTAAGTACTCAGAAATTATCTTATCAAAATATATCCTATATCTTAAAAGAAATATTATAAATAATAAAAAAGATGAGTAAAATTTAAAAAGTACTGATATGTTGCGGACTTGTTTAGAAATTTAAAAGGAAATCGAATCCCTGAAAACTAACTGTTTTAACATAACTCTAACCATTTCCTAGAAGCAATATATTTTCGCATTTCTTAATACTTTTTCTACGATGTCGCACTTTTATTCGTTATTCTTAATAATGCACCATCAATATTAAAAATTGTCAAAAGACTAACTTGCAATTATTGATATAATCTTAAAGATTAACCCTAATATATATAATTAATTATTTTTAAAGAGTCCATATAGAGGTGGAATTTTGATCAAAAATAATAGTATGAAATTGATTTAGCAAATTTTACTCACAGGAACAACAAGATTGTGTTGAATCTAAAACAATCTAAATTAAAAAGTTAAAACTACCTTCTCAAAGCACTGCTAAGTTATATTCAGCGCAAACAGGAATTAATTTTATCGCAGTAACATTCATGCATAAATAATATAATACTTAATGTAGAGAAGGCATTGAAACCTTGTGACCGTAGAACGGGGTAGTAGCTTGCACAATCAATATTTATATGACTAACTATCAACTCAACTTATCGAAATAATTATGACAGAATTACAGACAATTCATTCAACTTCAATTAAAGCAAAGGCAATAATTGACCAAATAATAAAAGTATTTAACACTTTATTTTTATTTAATTGGCAATAACGGTTTTTATTTTACGAATGATAGAATATTTAATAAAAAAATCAAATGGTTCGTAAAATCATGTGATTTTGACATTCGCTACAACGAATCAAACGTACGTCTACGTAGCGTTTAATTCGTTTTAATACTTATAACTTGAAAGCTTTAATAATAATAATTTTTAACAGACGTGTTCATCTTAAAACTACAATTGAATAACTTGTGCGACTTTAGTAATATCAGCAACACGTATTTATATTGTTAAAGTAAATATCTTATATACTTCTAGTATATTTTGAGTTAGAAGTAAATGTGGCAACGGAAGCTGTAGTGAAACTACATGAAAGTTGGCGATGGAAAACTTTAATAGTATGCGTGGAAAGTCTGTCGGTAGAATTTTGCAGCGACTGTATAGAATATTCAGATATAGATAAGCATAATTCCATCGGAGCTTAAGCGCTACAAGAGACAATGTGCGCGTAGTCGTGCATAATTTAAAAAGCAACGTTTCATAGCCTTAATTGAGAAATTCGCCCTCATTCGTGATGTCAGTTAGCTGCAGCTAAGTTGGTTGCTTAACGTCTGATTTCCACATGAGAAATCAGATCATATTTTCGCGGTATCGGTTGAGTGGCGAGATGATTTATATCCCCATAGTGACAAATTACGTAAAGCTCTGCGTGCCACGCCACGAGCTCGATAGTCGAGATTCATCCAAGCAAACATAGATGAAAGTGACAATGATCGATAACAGGTTTTTACTGTTAAAAGCAACTCAATAGTATATGTTTTTATTTAACATCACTTTTTTAGTTATTTTGCTATTTTTTTAAAGTAGAAATACATATTTCAAGCAGACATTTTTGTATTACAATAAGGAAGGGTTCAATCAGAAAATGATTGAATAAAAATAAATTTACAAAATATTACATACACTTTTCATAATTTATATTTCGATAGTGGTTAGAATGGTAGTAAATGTACTTACATGCATATCCTGAGAGCCATATCTCGCATAGGGAGCGGCGAGGTCACGGGCTGTGCGTGGTGCGTACGAAGTGCGTGGTCTGCAACAGAAACCTGCGTCAGCACACGCGCCTTTCCCAAACGACACACAGTTGCGGCAATGAAGCTCAACGAGGAAGCTGCATCGCAGAATTAAACGCAATGATAATGTCAGAGAGCGTTGAAATGCCAAAAGCGGCGACCTTTCGGTTTTGAACTGGTTGCGCAAGCGAGGATCGCCGGTCGTGTGAGAAAGGCAAGTGCGTGAAAGAGAAGAGTGGGAAAACGCACCAGGGTCTTGACGCGGCGGAACACCGTTGGCGATACGCTGCCGAACGGCGACTAACGTCGCGGCAGCGCGCGCGCCTCTTACTTATAGCCGTTCGCCCACACGGATTCACCCTCAACCTCGCAGCGCCACCGAAGCCACCCGGTCTGGCTAACATGGGGATGCGCTGTTCAAATCCATGAGGTTTTATATATAATTATTAGTAATATTTATATTTGTCTTCAACTATTTTCTTTCAGACGACATTAATTTATGTAACTTTTGAATAAACCTTAATTTAAATAAAATATAATTTAAAATAACTAAGAGCCTTATGAGCACAATCATTGGTAATGAATATCTTCAATATGTTAAGATAAGGAATTGTCTCGGTAACTTTGTAATCAGAAAATCTGCAATCAGCTGAAAATTAAATCTTTTACAACCCTTTCTATTTTATACTCTATGATAGCAGATTGACATTTGATATACTTATTCTAGCTTTGTCCATGGCCTACTGCACTACTTGTGACTTGTGACTTTGACCCATGAGATACCATGTTGGATCATCTTACACACTACAACCACTTCGTAGAAGTGATTACAGAAGATTCCCTACACATTAAAAAAATGCTTTTTTGTTGTAATTTTCTTTTCAGTTAAACGTGCCAACTTGATAAAGAAATTGTGTGAATACGGTTGTCCGTATAAAAAGATTTAAACGCGCTTCCTTTAAGCCAAATGACAATAGTGTTGACAAAAGTTAGTACTTAATGCGCATAATTATTCAAGTTGCCTACTTAATAATACTATATTTTAATATGCATAAAATGATAATTAGTTTATATGTATAAATAAATAAAAGGATTTATATGGTGATTGTTTACCATAATTTTACAATATATAAACATAATAAATTTGAAATTATCGCCAATTTTTCGAACTGTCCTGGTAGGGTACTTCTATCTTGTTTTTTGGCATATGGAACAGCAGAAAAACTAAAATTATTTGTATCCACGAGAGCACTGAAACAGTTCTTGGCTTACGAATATGTAACTGACTAATTTATTTGTTCGGACTCAACACCACCAATAATAAATATACTTGTATACGCTTTTTCGCTGAAATAAATATATTGAAAACATAAAGGTGTCTGAATTTAGTAGACGTCAGTATGACTATATGCATAATCTCATGAAGTGTCCATATTTTAATTGACAAGAAAACAATGTTTTGTTGTTATGTACCTATCTAATATGTTGGACATTCTGTGTATGACATATTCTTTAACTTAAAATAATATTCAAACCAATAAATAACCTTGTTATTTATCTCCAGCTCTGAGTAACATAAAATCCCCAAATACAATTAGCTGATAATTCAATCATTACGCAATAACTTATTTTTGGAATATTTGTTGCGTAAGCACAACTCTTCCCGGCCAGTTGATACATGGGCGGAGGGCCTCTTGAGCCTCCTGCTTGTTTGCCACCAATTTCATTAAAAAAATTCAACCGTCCAGCAAACTCTCTAAAAAAGCGTTATATAATAAATATGCCTTATATAAAGCTAATGTTTCTTGAACGTGGTCTAGTTTATAATTTAATAATGAATTGAAAAACAGATAGTTTCTTGATAAATTAAGATTATGAAACTATTCTGAATTCAATATCGTGAAAATTATCTATCATAAAAATGTATATAAGATGGGACAACTCCGTAGGTAGTAGAACTACACAAGTTTGCAAAAATCGTACGAATGATGACATTGGCAAGAGTATATACCACACAAAGGTCTCATCTCTCGGTTTTTTTTGAAGGTCAGCTATAGACAGATACACTATATACTTCTTTTGATATGGGTACGCCAAGAATATACGAATTGGTGAGGAGAGTCAAAAGGGTTGGCCGGCTCTTCCCTTTACCTCCAAAACAATAACATCTAATCCATTCATATCAACCACATAAACCTGTTCTTTATAAATACAACAAATCATTATATTGTTTGTATCTAGGCAACCACATTTATTTAAACTGATTTCAATACGCTCTAAAATCTTAATTTTTCAGACCATATTTATTATATCAACCGAAAATTTCTAGTAAACTACAAGGAAAAGATACTTTTAGTATTAATTTTAATATTAAGTAAATAAATAAAACAAATATTTTTATATGTTAAGCTATAATAAAAACCTAAATTATTTCTATTAGAGTTGAAATATTATAAAAACTTCACTCCTTGTTTAAGAACTATTATATAACCGATATAAATTACATCAGGTTAAATTAAAACGGTATAGTAAAACTAACAAACACAATAATTTTAATTCTAAATCTAATGTTACATGTAATTAAAATTACAAATAATTAAAGTTACATGTAATTCTAATTCACATTCAAAAATAATTATACTTATATCTACTACACACAATCTAACTATACTAATCATTAGTAAAATATCACAAATATAATTACAAGAAACCATTTTAATACTAAATCAAACTACATATGTATATACACAAATTGAGTTAGAACATCACAATTTTTCTATATGAAAACGGCGCAGCCCTTCGATATAATATTTTACCCGCAAGTATTATTACAACCACGTTTGAGAATAATAAAACTAAAACATTTAAATCACGAAAACATTGTCTTTATGGCACATGAACTTTTTTCAAGATAAAATTCGTATTGCCAAAAATCCAATTAATCGTACCTACACACGTTTTAAAAAAAAAGGATTCAAAAATTATTTGCGAATATAGTGCTATGTTTTTTAACTAATGTACTTCAATGTGATCATATCCTGAAAAACAAACTGGTGGACGTGAACTCTACACTTACATGTAACAATTAAATTTAGTAATATGTGATTCCTTCGACTTATAACCATCAGTATGTTTAAAAACCGCAATAAACAATGTGCGAGGAAGAAAATTCACAGTCTTGTATACAAAGATCACAAAATCTTATTTAGCCCATCAATATAGTTGTGTTGAAATTAACTCTTTATATAACATAAAAAGTTAATAAAATGACTAAATTTTATTTCTAAACATAACTAAGTAATTAAAGACTTTACTTAAACGAAATACAAAACTTACAATTCAAACTACCTATTATCAAATATCATATGAAATTCAAAATTAAACATCACAATAGTATCGAGTTATTGGGATCCTTATTCCGATTAAATTTTCAAAGACCAAGCACCAACTGTAAGAAAACTAATAAATTTCTACGACAATACGACTACAAAACCACTGCGATAATATCTTAACTAAAAGAAAAATTAAAACGTTCATTAAAAAAGACTAAAAGCTATCAAAATCTTATCGCTTTACTATACAATATCTTATAGGATTATCCATGGAAGAATATGAGACTCCAAAATTTATTTTCCATAACATGCAAGTCTGAAATATTTTTTTAAATCCAAGATGTATTTAGGTAACTTGAATATAATTAAGGCTTTATATATAAAAGCTACATACCTTTTATATAAAATATTTTCATTGAACTAGTTTGTATTTTTCAACAGCTGTTATGACTGGGAGTTAGCTTATATTATTTAAAAAATCTGATGTGATTAAAAATATTGAAACTGAGACTTCGCTGCAGTTTGTAACATTATTGTTGGTACTGCATCTCTTTATGAGTACAAAATTCAGCACAATTAATAACAATAGATAGACACAATTGGATATTTCAAATATAAATATTGTTTACTTTTAAAATATTTTGACTCTATCTAGCGAATTGTCATTAATTAAAAACGTCATTTTGGTAAATTATGCATATTTATTATGGCATGAGGTAGAAGAATTGTTGTCCAATTTAATAAAATGATATTTAAATGGGTTTATAATATGAATTAACTAGATTTAACGAGGGGCGAAAAATAAAAAGTCATCTTATTTTCGGCGTAAAAAATTGAATTTCAAATATTGTTTGTCGCCACTTCGAAAAAGCATGTGAGAAGTAATTGAACATTTTGCATATTTAATTAATTAGTTATTCGTTACCACCTACGAATTTACCGGAAAAACAAAAAGCCTTACAAATAAATTCACAAATTACAAGGCCTTTCAGGTACTTATTTATCTATTGGAAGAAATTTAATAATAACATAATGGTAAATCTTTACAGAACTAAATTTTTTATTTTTAAATTATTGTGATTGGCGTTATGTTAAGAATTTTAAAAAGGCTACGTATATACATATTTACTATTTGAAGAAGCATGCCAGTAAGATTTACTCCATTAATAAGAACAAACTATTATGAAAACAGATTTTGAAGCAATCGAAACACTATTTGTCATTATTAAATGGATTATTATATTTTTCTTAACATATAACGTATATAATATACTATATTTTCTGAAAGGCACATGCTCATAAAAATTATTTATCCTTTCCAAGTATCGGACATAGATTTTATCCAGATAAAATCGATGATAAAAAATAAATAAACAAAATATAAGGTAAAATCACTCCCAGGAGTGAACTATAAATCACGTTTAAAACATGCATATGTTGCAATACGTATTATCATTTCTAGGTAATAAAGTGGTTGTTATAGATGATTGTCGCTAGTAGGACTTGTGGTCCAACCCCGTTGTTTGTAACATAAATGTGAATGGAACAAACAATTAGTGTTTCAATATACTCTACGCAATATATTTTAGTGACATTGAAAATTTACAACTATTTAAATCACAAAATGTTTTATCGGACTTGAAAAACGCAATATTCATTTACCATCGATTTAAATATTAAAATGTCTAGATAACATTGTCACATATCATATCAGCAAAATAACTTTGTACCAAATAAGACCGATATACACAAAACAATTCTAGTCGTATATTTGAAGAATTAATCACGTTTTTATTTCTGTGCGTATATAAAATGACTGTATATTTGAAAATATATTAATAAGTTCACGTACAGACACAGTCGCTAATAGAATAGAAACGTGACTGGGAACAATGTAACAACACGTTAAAATATTACTCGAGTAGTCGTCGAGAAATAGTATAAAAATTAATGCGGTAACCGCGCGCGATGGCATTGACTACATTTTCACTGTACAATCTTTTGAAAATCAAGTCAATGACACCCTGGATACATCGAACTGTCTATCTTTCAAAGCCAACATGTCAATTTTACCACACTCAGATCCATTCTACTTTACACAGCGTTCATATTTAAATAATATGAATCTCACGATTTTTATTTAGTGGCTAGCATTATTTATTAAAGAACGTCGTAACAAAGTCTAAAACTATGAAAAGACTTCAATACGACTGACTTTTTGATTGCTTGAATTTTTGCGGAAAACGGAATCAATTACAGTGAATAAAGAAATTGTACGGCAAAATAGAAGTTGTGTATGTGGCCTAGAGCCAATTTCGCGTTCTAACCAAATCAAGGTACTTTTCTCAAGGTAACTTTCTGTGTTTGAATTAAATTCAGTCTAAAACGTAATGACTACCAGATCTTGCTTATCTACCACAGATTGATAGGTGTGCAAAAATTTATTTTGGGAAAGTGTTGTCAGTTTAACATCATAACAAAAAATTATAAACACATGTATTTTTGACTATAACTGAACGTAAATCACGATAGTATTTACGTAAGCTACACCCGAATCATTCTATTATTGTTCGATATAGAGGCGCAAATAATTCTTGAGATATTTACTGGATTGAAATAAAGAAAAGAAGCACCAAACGAGCCTACCAATCTGTAACGCAACTCGACCGCACCGGCAAGACAATGTGTATGTAGCCAGGGCTAGACCCAAACGGGGCCTTTGTCGCGGGCCGAATAACACCGTCGTTATGGTCTGAGCAGTGGCGTTTGTTCACCACTCGACCACTGCGAACGCCGCTCGGTGCATTTGTTCGTACAACACAGTACGTCACCGCCACCCTGCAATTACACAATATATAATTAGCTTAACTGCACACGAACCATCTCTGTGCTGAAACTATACAGTGGATTTCGTGTAATTATCCTATTTTATGTGATTTAATCCTTAAACTTTTCTAATCTTGAAAAAAAATGGATTACCATTTCTTTACTATATTTCCAGGTATTTTATTAATAATTTTACTACTTCGTACTAAAGTGTAGACGGAAAATGAAAAATTGTTATAAAAATCTATTACTAACCTGAGAGATATGTAGATCATACAAATGTAATGTGCTGACGGAAATATCACGCGCTTCGTCTACCGGCATTTCGGCAGCGGGTTCGAGCCCCAGGACACTCGCTCCCAAGGCACTGCTGGCCCCGGCCAAACTAACCCCTTTTATTGACTGACCACTAGGTCCTTCCTCTTCGTCGCTAGTCTCGTCCATATCCTAATAATATCAATTCATTTAAAACATTATTTTGAATGTAATAAAATAATATAATTTTCAGATGATTAAATTAGATATATTTTTTTAAATTTACGCTTATGTCATGTTATTAAAA
Source organism: Delias pasithoe (assembly GCA_010014985.3). Lineage (NCBI taxonomy): Eukaryota > Metazoa > Arthropoda > Insecta > Lepidoptera > Pieridae > Delias > Delias pasithoe. Next base: position 22,269 of record JAAAKR030257033.1, read on the forward strand.
CATTCACCTTTCGTTGGAGTTTGTCACCGTTTTGATTTTAATTAAACTTATGAAATTATTTAATTAATCCGAATTTACCTTCATCGACTGTCTACAGTCTACACTCTACATACAGGCATAAATGGCATTATGGAAGGAATGTCTTCATTTCAATAGAAACTTACCGGTAACCTATATGGAGTTTTTTGTTGTTGACAATAAGACCACATCGCTGGATACCGAGTATTCACACCAAATATACTTTGCTGGATAAATGATCCTAACATGGTTTTGTTCTGTAAATAATAATGTTAATTTACATTCGTAAATAGAACTACAAATTTATCTTTATGTATAAATAAAAAATAGATCAATGCAGATAGGTACCAGGCCATTGTTAGAGGGTAAAGCGTGATGTATACTCTGACGTAGCGATCGCAAGAATTGCCGCTGCGTGGGCTCCGTGGGATGCCAGCCCGGATGTCGGCACGAGAACGCAACCAGGGACAGTTCTGTTTTACCTCCCTCGCCCTGATTGTACTGTGTATTATTACCTCCTGAAAAATAATGCTTTTAATAAGCTGATAGCCGTTAATTATATCCATTTTATTAAAACATATTTGACATAATAATGGTTAAATGGTATATGTGAACGTTCAGGTTAGTTCGTCTATTAAATACAAACAACTGTACAGTTGATATTGAAGATGTCAGCTTTAAGTTAAGCAGCACAGCAAGAATCGCGACAAGTACTATAAGATATTACTTAAGTCTTGTACAAGTTTTAGTGGCGCATTGTAAAAAAAAGAAACCTTTTTTTTTGGATCTGCACCCACGAAATTCTATTGCGATATAGTCGCGCTATTCACTACTCAATGTATGCTTCTTCCATTGTTTTTCAACTGTTACAAAATGGGACCATCGAATTCTTAACATTACCTTTCAATTTATCATACTTCAATGGAGTTTGCCAATCAGGGTGGCCATGGCGCCTGATGTCCAACTGGAAAGCATTTATTTACATATTAACTAAATGTTATATAAAAAAAAGTAAAAATCAAAGTTAATACAATTTTTCAAACATGTTTTTGTTGTTACAAAGCATATTTATGATCGATATTTCTATATTACCTGTGCAAATGAGCAGACGTCTCCGATGCCGCGAACACTAACAGTGAAATTTCTATAGAAGTCAACTATATCGAGAGCCCGATTGCGTAAAGAAAACAATACGAGGGGGCAAAGTAACGGGCTAAATAATTCAAATAGAATATATACCTGAAATCAACATGTGAAGATCAATTAAAAAATAAAAACATGTAGTGAATAAACATATTCTATTTATACACATTGTATGTAACTGTTCATACAATTTAGAGGCACAGACAAGATTATTGTATAAAGTTACAGTTAAATACCATAACTCTACCCATAAAGCAATCGGAATCGCTTATAACTCAAATACTACATCAAACTTATATGAGAGTGCCTATATTAGTAGATATCATGTTTCGTATATGGTACGAGAACACCGCAGCCCACGGACAAGCGCTCCACAATCCGCGCTTTCGTTGATATGCTGGCTTTTTACGCCGATATCTTCACTCAATGAAACACAACACACTACCGTTTCACGCTGAGCATTCTGTGAGCCACTGCAAATGCTTGGAGGGGCTTGACACTCGCCCTGCTACTTTCAAACTGGACATAACCGAAATAAATTATAATTTCTATGACTAAGCTTATTTAGGTTAGAGGTTAAAGGTTCCGTAGTAGATATTCACCGCACGAAATTGAAACAGTTGTTGGAAATGAGCAGCGACGTCCTTTGTATGCGCGCGACCTCTCCACGCAGCCGGCAAGTAGTGAACATGTCCCAATACTTGCACGAAGAGCTCTTCACCACGTGCCGGCCCTGTGCAACCGCCACCTAAGTGTTCGTCATCTCCGATCAGAGCCCTGAAACGAGTTTAATTCACTTAAAATTTTCATTAGATAGATTACAAATAATTTAATAAAAAATTAAATAATAATTGAATGGAATGTTGAACATAAGCAACATAGGCTTTTATCTCTTTTTTCACCCTTTTTTTATGTATCAAAAGACTAAAACCAGAATGTACCTAGGCCTTGTTATCATCTATTATAACAGAGTCTTAAATATGTAGATTAATTTCAATTATGAAATTTAATTTATGAATATTGATAATTTAAAAATAATTTTACCTAGCTCCAGCTAGAACGCAGCCTAGGATTGTAATTATAGTGAGCACATGTTCTACGGTTAGTACTTCTTCATCATACACTGACAGTGCCACTAATACTCCAAGAATACTAGCCGAAACGAACACTATATTTCTGAAAATAATAAATTTACTTTAAAAAAAATTTCAAAGGTAATCCCTGAATTCATACTTATATTTAACAAACATTTATCTGAAAAAAAAAAAGTTAACAAATGAAAACAACAAAACTTGAATAATACTTTCAACAATTGTTGTCAAGATTTATATGATCTGTTTAAAAAGGACCTGTTTTGTAGGACATATTATATCAAGTGTTAAAGTCGTATTAACTCACCTTGCTATAACAGTAGTAATTGGTGAACTGAAACTGGCTAAATATTTTTGAGATGGTTTATGTGCACGATTAAGTCGATCCCGCAGTTCATGTTCAAGTTCATTAAAATGCCTCAGAGTAATTCGAGCGTACAGCGACCAAGTCCGTAGACCAAGTGACCCTGGCGATCTTTTTATTAACTGAAAGTCATAGAATTTTATTTATATATTTTCAAAAGTCATGTTCAAAAAGAGAAGATTAGTAATGGTTTTTCTAATGTGTAAATAATAATATTAATACTTATACTCATATACATATAACTGTAATTTATTTTAATTAATTCTATAGAAACCTCAGCATAATTGAAGAAAAAATACAATATTTGCCAAGCTAGTATAAGAGGTGCAAGCAAAAGATTAGCTAAGGCAAGCAGTAATATTCGTCTTTCAAGTTGTCGAGCTAAATTCATTCTCTTAGTGGGATCTTTGTAATTAGAACGTAGCTGCCAACAATTTTCCCAAGGACTCCACGGACTAGCTGAAACTATTACATTAACTCAATAAAGAAGAAAAAATTTTTTGTATTATATTATTTCAAGTGTTTTTTTAAAAATTGATACTTACAAAATAAAAGAAACTCTAGATTCCACTTTAAACCTTTTGATAAATAGTGGAAATCTCCAACACAAGGCACATTTATTTGTAGAGGTAATAAATTTTTGTTAACCATTGCCACCATATAATTATTAAATCTGAAATCAAATTAAAATAACAATCCTTATAGTATGGTGCTACTTTGTATAAGTTCTTTGTAAAATTGGAAATATGCTAAAATCATAAGGTTCTTTCTATATCTAACAGCATATATAGTTTAGCAATAGATTAGAATATAGACACAATAAATAAAAGAATAGTTTAGAGAAGAATAGTAAGAAGTAAAAAAATGTATATCTAGACAATTCTACATTCAGGAAACTTTGAAATTGTCACTATTACTACATACAAATGTTTTCTCTCTAATTTAATATGGAATAAATTATATATATATGTAAAAATAGAATTACCTGAGTATTCTGTGATAAATGTCTAGTTCATTTATTTCCTGCTTTTGAACACACATGTGATGTTCTGGCTGGGCCTCTCTTACTCTATCCTGTATTGTTGTCCAATTGACCCATGCTAAGTCACTCTATAAAAATAAGAATAAGACAATGTTTAGAAAAGCTTTAGTTTGATAGCTATAAAGACAAAAAAATATTTAAGCTTTTTGTATTAGTGATGCTGATTGTCATACTATTATGACTTACCTCTTTTATTCTTAAAGCATTATTATAAAATAGCTTTGTGTCATAAGCATAATACAGATTATACACTGAAATGATAAGCTGAATAAGCCAAATAACTGAACACAATACAATGAGGCACCACCTGTAACAGATTGTTTTATATTGTTTCTCATAATTTAATAATTGTTTTATAATTTGCTATTAGGTGCTTATTGTTTATTGAAAAAACTTACCATTGCCAAGATATAGAGGTACGACATTCTGATGTTGGTAATATAACGTCACTTAAGCTAAGTTTATCGCTTCTGCTTACATTTGTATCATTTCTAAATAATTTTTGGTAGTTAACACAATGGACTAAGAATGTTGAAAACCATACAATGAATATGAATTGTAATAAATAAAATACATCAGACATAATCATTGGATAAAATCCGCCTTTTACATAATATCTATACATTTTTGTAAAAAATGAATCTAGATCTTGAATATGTGTCCAGCCACCTGAAATAAGAAATAGAAATTCGTTTTTTTCTGCTATTTAATTCCAAAATTCACAATGTAAAAATATCAGTATTTACCTTTTGTCTGTGGCACTTTGTGGATAATAACATTAGTGGTTTCGTCATGTTCGTGATCTCCAGTTGGTGAAACAGCTGCATCTTCTGTAGATATTGCAGCTAACGGTGGCACTAGTTCATTGTTCAATGCACTATACGTAATGTCACGCCTAAATTGAGCCATTTCTCCCGAATTTTGTGTCTACATCGACTGTCAACAGTTCTACGTCTAATTTTTAAACAATGAGCCCACTTATACAGTACGCATTCTTGACTTTGGCCCAGAAAATAATGTCTTTCAAGATCTTACGTATTTTTTGATACAAATACAATTGCAAAATAATTTAAAAAATTCATACCTAATGAATTGAATATCAATATATTTAAAAAAATCTACGTTACATTTATTTCAGGCTCACATTATAATTAGAAAATTCAATGTATGTCGTATGATAATAAAAGTCTAAACAAAGTATTCAATATACCAAACTATATAGACGTGACTATTGACATATAACGAAAATAAAACATAAATGATTAACCGTAGATGTTAGATGAGTGACTCAGAATAGCAAACGAAAAGTTAATCAATTATCTAACCAAACTTTTGTTATCCACGAACGTATAATGCATATGCCACAGTGTGGTCCGAATCGTGGTCCCTTCATCACGAATTGTAAATTACGTAAAAATGTGATCATTAGACAACAACACCCCATTCCATCATGATATAACAAAACCTGGAATAATAATACTACTTAAAAAGTCAAAGCCAGATCCTATCTATGATATAGATGAGTTTGTGGAGAAATACTCCCGCATATCCACTGTATTGCGCCGTAGCACTCTAGGCGATGGCCTGGAGATAGCTGGCTGGCTGGAGGCAGAACCACTTCACACTGTCGAGACAGTGTTGAGAACACCCATCGCCTGCAACTACCTACGACGAGGGCAGGAGCTGCAGCTTCGCCGCTGGTCACCGCACTGGAACTCTTCTGTATCATCTGGTAGCTTCACCTGGTGGGTCATGGCTCATCTTATCATTGCTTCACCATAGTCGAATTCTACTATAGGCCCTCTTTTCTTTGGGCTATGCTGGGCCCATGTCAATCATCGCCCTGTTTCCACAGCACAATTGCCGCACCATCTTCCTTCGCTTGAAGGGGCGTCAGGACCGAATAAGTTAACGGCACGAACTTCTCAACGTCTATGACCGTTGGAATGGCTACAACCTTATAACTGTGAACTATTTTTATTAAGGTTCATCATCGTCGATATGTGGAACTCCACTTCTGGACTGCCATCCTAGTCCAATGAAAATTTTTTGCGTTTGTCCCCCACTTACATGGGTTTTACATACATAAAATATATTATAAAGTGTGTATAATAATAGTGTAAAATATAAGTATCAAAATTGATACAAACACAATGTTGAGCATTATGTAAATAATTATCGAATAACCGATTTGTGTTTAGGAGATTTATTTATCTGGAGATTTTGTTCGAAACTCCAGAACGGCTAAAAAATCTGGATATATTTGTGATGACCAGGACCGGATTTAAATTTGTGCCGCTCTGGGGCACTAAAGAAAATGCCGCCCTGACTTAGTTACCCTTTATTTAGACCCTTTATTTTAATAGTATTGATATCTTTTTTTTTAAGAATTAGAATAACTAATTGATTGCAGGAAATTTATTATATATTATAGTTAGTTAATTATATATTGGATAGAATTTTGTTCTCACTTTCCAAATTTAACCACCCTGGAAAATTTGCCGCCATGGGCACTTAGCCTCGATGTCCCTATTGTAAATCCACCACTGGTGACCACTGATCAATATTATAATTACCAGTGGGTTCTGTTTAGGTTATGTATGAACATTAAACGTCATAGGTATAAAGTGACCAGCGGGCAGTTACTCGCAGCAGCATCGGTCGCAGTATACAGTACACACACGCACAGATTATCGTATTAGAAAATAGAAATAATACAGAAATGTAAACATATGTAGGTAGTAGGTATTTAATATTAAAATGTAAAGAAACATATTGTATGAAGTGGGTATCCATAAATCTTTATTACTAATCCAGAATATCTTCCAAAAGTCTTAAAATTTAAACAAATATTAATCTATTTTCAGATTATTGTCTAAAGATCAAATTGTATTATTTTCAAGGAAGCAAGAATGTTCATTGTGGGTCTAACAGGAGGTCTAGCTACAGGGAAAAGTACAGTTTTGTCTATAATTCGTGAAAATGGGATTGCTGTTATAAATGCTGATGACATTAGTAGGCAAGGTACTAGTTAAGTGTACTATTTTTATCTTAAAAAAAACCAAATGAATTTATGATCTTCAGTAGCATTTTTATACCTCAAAATTAGAATTCAAAATACTATAATATATAGACTTAACATATTTTTTAATTATAGTGCTTGAACCAGGAACTATAGCATGGAGAGAAGTAAAAGAATATTTTGGAGATGAAGTTATTAGTCCCGACGGTAACATAAATCGAACTGTTCTTGGTAATATTGTCTTTAATGATAAAGAGAAACGTATGAAACTAAATAGTATCACTCATCCAAGAATCCATAGTGCCATAATGAAAATGGCCTTTAGATACTTCTTATTAGGTCATAAATACTTAGTCTTGGAAATGCCATTACTCTTTGAAACAAGAATAATGTTAAATTTCATACACAAAATTATTACAGTTGTGTGGTAAGAAATTAAATATACTTGTTTTTCAATTTTAAACTTGTACCTTATTACTATATATTTTTTTTATTTTAGTGATGACCAACAGCAGCTTGAAAGATTATGTAAAAGAAATGGATTTTCTGAAATAGTAGCAAAACAAAGAATACAATGTCAAATACCTCTTGAAAAAAAAGTAGCTGAATCAGATTTTTTAATTGATAACAATGGTGATATTCTGTCAACTAGAATGCAGACTGAAGTTGTAATCACTATTTTAAATCAATCTACATTCACGAGGTAAGCATAATATTAATACATGTGCTTGTTGTAGTCTTTTTAACCTATTGTGTATAACAAAAACAACATTTGTGATGGGGAACATGATGTTTGTTATATATGATTAATGTAAAATATTATTTGTTTCAAAAATTTCGATTATTGCCTTTCATTAGTGTATAACCTCAATAAAATTAGACAGCTATTGTTATTTGTGTGCTATTAAACATGTTGCTAAACTTAACAGTGAGTGAAATTATCAGATACATCATACAGCTAGCATTAAATTCATCTCTTTGTTTTCAGGAACTTCAGAGCTGCAATATTAATTGTCCTTTCTATTTTATGTAACATTGCATGTATTATTTTTAATTTAATTCTACGCATCTTTGGTTAAATGTAATTTTTTAAATTTAAATCTTAAGAATTATAATGTTTGCGTTATTTGAAGAATCTTTCTTTTAAGTTATTGATTATTCTAAAATGAATTTACCGCCTAAGACATAGCATTACCTCCTAACAAAAGTATTATTGAATTGCTATTAATAAAAAAAATTCAGCAACTAGTCAATTGGCATGTAAACAAAATAGAGAAATGATATAAATCTTGATATAATCTATAAACAGAAACCCAACCTACCTATAAAAACCTATAAAAATAGATTTTGAACTGGAATAAATAAATTTCTAGCATCATTAAAAAAATGTCTCCAGTAATTTGGAATTAGTTAACATTTAATGCAGATGCATGGACACATTTATGAACTCTCTGCAATCTTTGGGCCCACTGAACCCGAAAAACCGAAATATTGCTTATATCCACGTTGTCAGCAACATCTACACCAAATTATATGAAAATGCGTCCAGCTGAAGTTATAATTAAATTTCAGTTGTTATGTGTTTCCAGATTTTCTTCACTATATGGAATTAAAGTGAAAATTGATTATTAAGTATTATTACGAAACGTTTGTATGAAATTATAGAAAAGTGTTGTTTTTAATCTTTTTCAGACATATTTTTTTATACTTTTCTCTGCGTAAGAACTATTCTTGTATTTCGAAGAATACTCTGAAAAAGATTTAGCATTGCAAGAAAAGTTATTAAAGTACATACTTGTACTGATATTCCTAATTCAACTTATTGTATAGGGATAGGAGATTGAACATTTAGAACAAATCAAATTTTCAAAAAAAATATGTTTTTCTATATAACGGCACTGAATATTGAGCCCAACTGTTATGTCTATTGCACACGGCGGTCGACGTCCGGCTCCATCGGCCTCTACCTGCCACAATAGGTAACCTGCATTTTATGTATGGGAGTTGAGAAAAGTGTGTTTTTTAGATCTTTTCGGGAAGTTTTCAACTTTTTCTTTGTTTACACCATTCCTCGAATTTAAAAGAGTATTCTAAAAAAATAACTAGCCAAATCAGCCCAGCTTCTCGAGTTTTAGCAAGACTAACGAACAGCAATTGCTTTTATATACAGGATGTAATCGTTAAGTGTGTCTAAGCGATTATTCCGTAACTAATAAAGATATCAATAAATTTTTAACGGACTATGAAAGAAGATCACTTAATCTATAAAATGAAATCAATACTTTTTTCATTAAATCATTAGAAAAGTATCTAAAATGTTGACATGTAACAGTACCATACATTTAGTATGAGTTTAGCATAAAGGAAATGAATATGTCACTTAATTTAAAAGGTAATTTTGGTTTAATAGGTACTACTGCCGATATTACAGGAAATCGTTAATTAACCTAACATAGCAATAAAACTATATTGTAACTGAACACTATTTATTTCTTATTACCTCCTTCAATCCTTTCTAATTTGATCCTTTAACAATCCTTTTAATAATTATAAAATTAATTATTATTATTACAATACGATGAACACAAGATTACTTAAAATAAGAAAACTATTACACTCTCATACTAAATGACAGTGTGTCGTACATTATCAATTTTGGATATTTACCGACTGATTTAAAAAAGTTATTGATGATATATTATAGATTAGGTAGCGTTCTTTCGATACCAGCAGAAAGTTTTTTGATATCTTTATTAGTTACGGTATAATCGCCTGGACATACTTAACGATTACAGCCTGTATATAGATTATGATTTAAAACATGGATATTTTGCTCCCTAAATGGCAAGAGTACCAAACCAGTAGTATATTTATATTTTAATAAATCTCTTCTACATTTTATGTATGTAGCACAAAAATTACTGCGGTCTGCCCAGAAGAAAAATCGAAGACATTCTATGAAGTAGGACACAATTGTAATCTCAGAATTATTACTCTTTACGAAACATTAGCCAAATAGGTATATGCAACGAATCCCCTGCGCAAATTCAATATTAGACGTAAATAATAATTTTAATACAAAAGATAATTACAATCAAATCATGTATGAAATAAATGACTGAATCAATTAATAAGGAATAAAGGTTGTTACTGAAACTCAGTGTCGGTAAAAGTGTAAAATTATTATTGAGGAATCAAACATTATTATTTTTAAAATGGAAACAGTGACAAACGAGACGGAAGCTCATCTAGGTTAGGGAGTCCTTCACGCCGCACATGGACACCCCTTGCCCTTGCGCGGCCGCGGGTGGTAGGTACGGTCTTTTTTGAAGGTCCCCATGTCGTAATGGTTCGGAAATACCTCTGCAGGAAGCTGATTGATCCTACACAGTTCCGGTGCGCCGTGCAGAATGCCTTAAAGACGCTCATTATTCTTATTTATATTATATATACTTGTAAGCTAAAGTATGTTCATTTGATTTACAGTTGAGCACCGACTTCCCTCTGTCTTTTCCTCATCTCCTATCGATACATATCTGCCATCTCATCAGGTCATGCCTTTTATTTACGGTAGAATTCTAAGAGAGATGGTTTAAACTTATTCTGAGATGGTATTTATGTAAGTTTCGCGTTACGAGTATGCCTATAATATTTATATATGTATTTGTAAACGATCCTATGTTAGACACGTTTTGGTGACTCAAATTTTTTCAACAAGCTATGGCAAAATAATCAATAGAAAAATCCCGAGAAAGTGATAAAAATGAAATATATTTCCAAAATAATTATTGGTGATCGATATTTATGGTAAAAATGCAATCAGTAAAATGTTTGTCTTTTAACAATTACTTTTCATACTTCTGGGTAGGTTATATATACTTTTAATAAAACACTGTATATTTTTGTCATTCAGTATTTTATTGCTTTAGGGAACATTGAAAATAAGCATACAAGAATGTTTTAGACTGTAGAATAGTAAAGAGGCCTTGTATAAATACAGTTTTATTCGTATTCTCTTTACATAGCTAAGGCGTATTCAAAGCGACGATATTACTCGCAGTAGATTTATTAAACCTATTTCTTAGTATATTATATGTTTTCATTGATTTCAATTGTCTTGAGGTAACGTGCTTTCTGAAAATGGACAGTGGATACGCGGAAGTCGCTTCATTAATTGTACTATTTAGTATTTGAATCTGGATGATATTTAAATTATTGGCATCATCAGTTCTGTGTTCAAATCGTTGCGTGAGCGGATTATAACTATAAGATCCGAATATGGCTCTGAAATAAAAATTTATTGATTACATTACAAATAATAAATAAATGACCTCATAATCTCTTCAGAAAATAATTGGAGTCGTCCCCCGCGCCAAAAAAACAATACGAGTATAAAGTTAATAAATCATATTTGATTACATTGATATACAAAATAAAACTTCA
>JAAAKR030257034.1:0-10004 GCA_010014985.3 Delias pasithoe
CTTTTTTCACGTCATTACTTCTTTTGTTCTTAGCGAGTCTGCGGTTAATTTCTACGCACTTTAAAGGTCCAATGTTATTCATAATTAGTGACCCGAAGTTAATTGTCTGTTAACTGATTTGTATTCCAAGTATAATAGTCAAAAATATTAAAAATTCGGTTGTGTAATTTTTTACTTTGATTCGTATCAACAATGCACTAGTGTATTAAATTTGTAGAAACGATTATACAAGTTTACAAAAATTTTAGTTATTATATACTAATGCTTGCAATATATTTTTAATGACTGTTTTTTTAGAATGTACAAAGGAATGTAAAAAAATCTACACTGATGTACGTACGTTATCATTTTAAAAATCTAGAAGAAAGCTACTTGGGGTTTCTTTAAAATTTGATTAATAGCTAATATGTATATAATAGGATTTTTCCTGTGGGAGAGCCATGCTAAAGTATATGATATCGTACTGATTGAGCCGGCACGTCCGAAGTGATACCACAGGCTTACAGAATACTCAGTGTGAAATGGTAGCAGTCTTGAAACGGTACTTCTACTGTGTTTCGCAGAGTGAACGGCGTAGAGAGCCGACAACACAGCCAATGTGCGGAATGTGCGGCGCGGTTGTCCATTAGCGGCGGTATTCTCTTACCATATAGGAGATCCACCTACTCCGTTACCCGTTATACTATAAAAAAAAAATTTCATATTTCTGAAAAAAAAAATTTTATAACGTAGTTTACAGTATTTTATATACTCGTATAGTTATGTATTTATCTCTACAAAGTATATAATTCAATAGAGATACAAACGTAGCCAAAAATATCTAGTTAAATTGAACGTTTTAAGTTCTCTAGAGCGTGTTGATTAGCGATCACAAAGATCACTTATCTTAATCATAAGTTAATATAAGATGTAGTCTATAAAGAACCATGAAGTAAACCAGCTTTCTTCAGAGTTATTTCCAAACCAATACGACTTGAGGGCCTTCAAAAAAGTAGTACCTATCTCATAAAGGCCGGCAATGGACTCACGGTGCTGCCATCGTTAAACGTATCCATGGGCGGAGGGGCGCTTATTCTAGATGAGGCTTCGGCTCGTTTGCCACCGCTTTTATAAAAAAGTGCATTTTTAAGCCATTTGGTTCAAGAATGTTCGTTTCAGCTAGGTACATGGTAAATCTCATGCAGGAACCAGTGAAAATTTTAATTGGGATCATTTCTTCAACATAATCAGCTAAAAGTAACGATATTCTTTGAAGTTATGTATGTAATGGACTTTGGTAAATCCGGTATAAATTAGTAGTTTTTTATTTTATTAGGTTCTTTATCTATTACAAAAAACAAATTTATATTCATCTAAGTGAAAAAAAATGTTATAAAAACATTTCAAGACCGCAATGAGTTTTAAAACTACGTAACTAATTATTGTACTTCATTTTTTGTTGTTAAACGGTACAAAAAATTAAAAAATCATTTTATACTACATTTTTAGATATAAACAATTAAAAGAATTCTAAATAGAACGTTTCCTCACGTAAACCCATCAGCGTAACACTCAAGACCACTGAAAAGAAAACTAGAACTTGCAATATACTATATGACACTTCGTATACCGCGTATGACACTTTGTAACCGTGTTACTGATTCTTCCTACACATCTCGACCTCAAACGAATGTAATACAAATTGTACCTTACAACTTCATTAGATCATATACTGACGTCTTCCAGTTATAACATATAGTTTACATCAAGTAAGTGATAAATTATATCGTACTAACAGACTGATAGTAAATCGTAAATATATGAAAATTGATACAATAAACGGGTGATTTAAACTATTATTAAATATTACGAATCCAAGAGAAGGTAATAAAATTAAATAGTAAGAAATATAAGTATTTTAAAATTTAAGAAATAAAAAAACACATTATAAAAGTAACATTTATTTGAATATATGACAATTTGAATTTCAAACTAATTTTTAACATATTTCTCAAGATCACCGCTTAAGTAGTTTTTCGTTTCAACAACTTGAAAGAATTTATTGATGTAATCATACCCTATATCAATAGCTGGTGCCAACATCTTCTTACCGATGTCTTTCCATAGCGTTTTGTGATTTTGATTGTAGTATTCCATAACTATTTTACCTGGAAGGTACATAATACTTGAGTAAACCGCAAAATTTTGTCCTTTCTTTTAGTGGCGATGTTTTCTACAAAAAAACTTCACCAGAAAAGTGTAAGATTCAAAGAGAGTGTTTTAGAAAGAAAATCGTCCAGTCTCACAGTCAGTTTTATCCTTTTCTTGATTTTTTTTATATAGGGGCTAAACTGATTTCTGGTGATGATAGATCATCGCCACCTCTGGATAGATGTACACGAGCTGGGGAGCGAGCTCGTGGGCTCGCCACGGATAAATATTATTGTAGTTGTGTTTATGTGAGTATGGGAGGCGGTTTTGACGGGATAGCAGCCTATCTCTGCCTTCTTTTAAAATACCACTATATTTTATGTAATACCTACGTTTTCGCTGACATTGTTTTTTGTATGGTTAAGTTTAATAAATAAATTTTTATGAAGACTGGATCTTGTGGTGAAATATAAACACAGTTAGCCAAATATTATACCAAATACCAAATAGTAGTACTCTTGGAATATTTCGAATTTTAGTTATTAGCAACTTACTTGCATCCATGTTTCCAATTAACAAATTGTCGAGCGTCAACTGGCTGTTTCCTTGCAATTCAAAATCATACTTCAGCTTGTCCTTCTTATTTTCAATGAAAATATTTCCATCGCGCTTAATCAAATCAAATGAACCGGCATATTTTATCAACATCTTCTCTACAAAATAAAAAACCTTAGTTTCCACACATAAGTAAATAATCCTAATAGTTACTGATAAATTTCAGGATAAATAGATCTTGAAAAGCTCAAAAGGATTTCACAAACATTTTTGACAGTAAGCCTATGAACTTAAATTTTACCTACTGCTAATCAAAACAAGGAGTAGATATTTTCTAACAATATTTATCATCTCTATAGTTTAGACTTGCTCTATACAATTGATAATTGATAAAGCTAATTGCGAAATTATGTTATACAGAAAATTATGTATTTCTTACCCACGATCGCTTTGAAATTTCCTTTGCCCGACACAGATATAGCACCGAAAAGGTCCTTTAAGGCTGGAGCAGATCCACTCACTTTATATTTACCCTCCAGTGTGAAGTCACATAACAGTTTTATTTTTACACTGCCTTTGTCCATTTTTAACCTATAAAATAATACTGATGTTAATATCTAAGTTTACCAAATGCAAGATCAAAACACAGAACTAACATTCCAAAAGTATCATATGAAGGTAAACAAACATTTTACGTTTATCTAATTTTTAATCGATTAACGGATTGATAAATTCTACATTTGTTAAAGCCATTACATTCTGAACCTTCCTTAATTTTTATTCGCTTGGAATCAAAAACTGAATCTATCATATCAATTATCAGACCCGTGGCTAACAAAACAAATAAGCGAAAATCAAAAAGAAAATTAATTAGTATAAAATATATTTGTAAATAAATAATCTACATTGTTATGGAGATGGTAATTATAATACGTTTTGCATCCTTTCCATTACAAAATAAAAGTAAACCTTTTAAGGATTGTGAAAGCGGTTGGCTATCCAGTTTATTTGTAATTAAAGCCATATACAATCTCACCATTTAATACGAATAACTTACTTCATATCAACGACTTCGCAATTTTTAAATCCCACCAGTTCTCCATCTATAATTGTTAGTTCTGCGACATCGAATGCGTTCAACTTCAAGTGATTCAAATGCATTGGATCTATGGGTGGTATGTCGTATTCCGGTAAGCCGCTGGCAGCAATGCTCTCAAGTACATTTTTAAGAAGTTTCTTAAGACAGGCCGAATCTTCTGGCTCACATTTGTTTAAGTTATCAACTGCAATATAGATTTTATCATAAAATATAATTATTACTTAATATATATTTATGTATCCGAAAGTACGATTGTCTAATTGCGTTGCATCCCCAATATAATGCGTCGCCTGCAAAATTAGCTATTTTTCAGATCCTCTGAAGATTTAACTAAACACATATTTTAAATGTTATTTTTTTTCAAGAATTTTTTTATGAGTAACAGTAAAGATCACATTCTAAAGTACATTATTATATATAAAGGGCGTAGTGTTCGTGGTTCTAGCTAAAAGTAGCCTGTTTCTATAAACAGCTTATGTAAGCATATGGCGATATATTTATAAATCTGCTAGAAAAAGGTTGTCAACTTCACAAGAAAGCTAATCAGCTCTTCTCACCAAAACGTAGTTTTATTTTCGGACATTTAAAATGCAACACAACTTTGAAAGCGCTAAAAATTCAACGGAACATTTTTATTTTAGATTGTTGGAACATGGTAAATTTATTCATAAATAAATTTCTTTAAGAACAAATTATTTTTAAAAACACTGCCTTATTTTCTTATAAATTGAAAACTCACCAAATGCGCAATCGCTAAATGCGAAGTATGCACAAAAGATAACAATACAGCTACTTTTGTTCGCTAACAACATTCTTGACAACCATACTATTCTGTGCCGCGTTAACACTGATGTTAATTCAACCGTTTTTATACCTCAAAATACAGTCTGTAAATTAACAAAAACGTTATAAAACCAGATGTTAATTATAGATGTATCCATGTATCCCTAACTTATAACAAAACAACAACTTACACACCTCTCCGACAGCTCTGTTAAATATGATTAAACGTTTAAATAAAAAAAAAATGTTAAATATGGTTAAATTTGATATGTTAGTCATAACACTTATTGCTAACAGTTTTATCATAATTGACCGTAAATAACCGTATCGTTTAATAATCACAACTTAAGAGGAATATTATTGATGATTAAAAAAAATACAGAAAGCCCTAACCTATAAAACGTGTTCTTTATTCCTAGTTACGCTTATTTTGAATAAAAGAAAATACATAAGAAAAAGTTTATTCATGTTAAACTAAAACATGTTGTTGCAATATTTAAATATAATTCAAGTAATTTTTTACGATTTATTAATTTGTTATGGTTAAAATACCTACCAATCGTTTTTATTGAAGTCCAATCTTGTTGTAATATCAGAAAGACTATTCTTGTTGTTTAGTTTTATAGCTTCACGTTTATTTTTTTCTTAAATAAATCTAACATTCTTTTTTGTGTGATGTGCACTTGGGTGAGGAATCTTTTATGAAATATTATTCAATAGTGTACACAGTTATCTTTTTTTCGTAGCATGGAATGTTCTGATTTCGATTCCCGATTATAAATTTCTATTATTTCAATAACCGAATTAAACATTTTGTAGTTTAATCAAAACTATATATGCGATTTTAAATCATGTTAATAACCAATAAATTTTATCAGAAATACACACACGGTATAAGCTTATGATATAATATTTACCTACGTTTTTGTAGTGTATGACTTCGGAGTCAAGGTCCAAAAACAGTACCTACGTGGGTGGCTTATGAAGATTCTATAAAAAAAAATTAATATGAAATTTGGAATTACAAGGAAAATAATATGATTTATTTAAATGGCATTATTGGTTATATGCTTAATGGCGTTACTTAGGTTTACTTTTGGTCTCAAGTATATTTCGAATATATGCGAATTTAATAAAAAAATATATAAACACAGTGGCAAACGAGCAGGAGACTTGCCCACCCGACACCCTCAGCCCTTGTAGGGTCACGAATGCGCTGCCGGCCTCTTAGGGATAGATACATTAAAAAGATATATTAAAAATAATGTAACAACGTAGCGGTAACATAAACACGATATGGTGTACTACATCTGAATGACTTCTTAATCAAAGAATATAAAAATATTTGCTTTGCTAAGAAATAAAATTGGTTGTGCGATTGTTGTTTATGTTTTACAATTTTGTGGTAATATTACATATATTATATGATTTTTTTTATGATGTAACGGAGAACGCACCAGGTGGGTCAGCTATATGATCACTGCCGGCTATGGACAACTGCGTCATAGTCCGCACATTGGTTGACTCATGACGCCGCTTAAGCGGCATTTTCATGGACATCCGGTATCCTTACTAACTCAGCGAAACACAGTACAAGAGTACAAGTAGCGTTTCACGTTGAGTATTCTATGAGGCCGTGGTATCACTTCGGACGTACCAGCTTAATCAGCGCGTTAGGACATGCTTCAGCATGGCTCTTCCACGAGTGCGACGGTATTAAGACACTCCCCAGGCCACTGTCAAGCCCTTCCAGAGACTGAATAAATTATATTATAATTTTCCACACCGTGATTCGAACCCGATACCTGTCGCTTCATGATAGACATTTAAAACCCACGAGCTTAGCTACGAGTTTCTCAAAATTTGTCTTTCTCTATTTAACTCGGCATTCATTAAAACTTTGAAATAATATATATGTGAATTTATTTATCTAAATGAATTTATAAATATATATTAATTCAAGTTCTTTTTAATAAGATGGCTATAAAAACTCTATAAAAGAAAAAAAATGACACGGAACATGTGTCTATTAAAATTTAAGATGTGTATAATTTTGATTTAATGTCTTGTAATAAATCGACGCTGTTGTCAGTGAATCAAGCAAAAACGGACCGAAATCTTCATTTCCGACAAAAAAATTGTCGGTTCAAATGTGACCGTTGGAACATCAAATATGTAATATCAAAATGGCTATAATATATATTTTACTATTCTTTACTTCAAATGAAGTGCGACATCAGATTTGATAAGTTATGGACGTTAAAATACTTACTAAATTGTTGTACAAAAAAAATATTCCTTTGATGATAGAAATATACATACAGCTTTGCTTCCATCGTTTTGCAATAGATGTAGCGGTAAATGGTAGTCGAAATAAATAAATCATATGTTTAGCTTTGGTATCAAGAAATTAGACGATTTGTGTTTTCGTCGTAAGGTTATTCTCTATTAAATAATGCAGTAATTTATATGAGTTGCTCTATTTTTAAGGCTTTTTTGTTTATAATTTGCAATAAGCAAATCTGATGTTACTCGTTTCGCGCATTTCTTGTCATATGAATCCTAACAGATATAACTTAGCAATTTAATATATGTGCTATTTTGCGTACTATGACAACTTATAAGTAAAACATTTTTGAACTGAAGTTTGATTACATTTTTATACAATTTTATATATTAAAGACCATTCAAAGATCTAATTAAGATTTTTTACATCGAATTTGATAATAAAGTATATTTTTATATATACGAGTACATACTAAGTTCTGTAGTCAAATAGATATTAGCGTCTGTAAGTTTTTCCAAAATCTGTAGGTGCTGTTATATACATTTTTAAAAGTTAGGTTAGGTTTCCTAAATAGGTTTTCTTATAGGTATAAGACTTAAGGCGTTGGTATTCAATCATAAAAATACATTCAATATTATATACATATATTATGTAATAGAAATAATAATTCGTTGAAACAAATTTGATTAACGAAAACAATTGAAAAAATTCAAAAAGATTCCAGATAAAATATGGAAACTTACATATTTAATCTGAAAATATTCTTTATTTTTAATAGGTATATATAAGGTAAAATTAAAATTAATTATAAAAATGATGATAGTAATTACCTACTAATCATCTATTGTATACTTCAACATTTGTATGCGCGTTGCTAAACCAACTGGTTCCCACGTGTTGCAATTGAGGGAAAGTGGGCCGATTGCACACTTTGACGATAGAGAAAAATCAAGGAAATTGTACAAGGAATTAGACTCAACTATAAAATTGGCTTGAGGTGACATTCCTCTGCGATCCCACTTCATTACTCTTTCATCATACATATTTTGAATATTGCAAATTCTATATCGTATTGTAGTATACTGGTTATTTTCTTGTAAGCATTATCCGAATAACTCTATTATTATTATCAGTTTGTGTATAGTAAGAAGGTTACCTAGTCCATTTCTTATAAATTTCGCGTCTTTCGTATTATAAACGCTGAATGCTAGTCCTAAAAATGTTTTATTTGATACTTTATCAGTTCGAAGTACAATTAATATGGTTATCTTTATCGAATTGCTTACCCGCAATAGAAAATGTTTAATAGAAAAGCGAATTTATAAGGAAACTACTTGACATCACCCTGTGGTAATGCCAGAACGAATCTTTGCTAATAATCTAATTATTAAGCCTGCGACAAAGTTAAAACATACTATGATGATTTATATATTTTATAAGTTATACTTAAGTCAAATGCAGAAGTTCATAAACAAATAAAATTCTATTTATAATGCAAGATAATTTTATATTTATGTATTACCTATAAATAATTCTTTTTAGGTATAATTAATTACTGGACTAAATTCTTGGACTGGTTTTCGTTTAAGACATCTGAACCAGAAGGGCAATCTAAATTGAACTTATACATAACTTTGGTGATACTAAGTGAAAAATTTTTCAACAGCATTTTTATATCATCGATGTCTTAATCAAAGTTAACTCACTTTGACTGCGCAACAGCAAATGTTGAATACCTACCTACGTGTTACCACAAGTCACCAAAGCAATTAGTTCAGCTAGCCAAATCCTTGACAAGTTGGACATGACACCATTAACTAAAACTTCTACTTTAAAAAATTGGCTATCCAAGTAAAAATGAATTCAACTAATGTGCAGTTGTAGCACCAAATACGAGTAGAGTTTGTTCTTAATATTTATAATTACAGAATAAACCATTGCACTTTTCCATAACTGATCGTAAAGGTAATTTGTACCACTTCTCCGTACCAATACGATATCGGTACCTTGAGAAAAAGAGCGTACCTATCATTCAAAAGCCGGTCACCCACCCGCGCCCTTTTAGGCCTAGAAGTGTCCATAGCGAACGTTTACCTTAGACGAATCTCTTGCTGGTTTGTCTTTAAAAAAAACTGTTACCTAGTGACTTAATTTCCTACATACAAAGAAATGTAAGAAATTAATATAGGTAACAGATATTACATATTATATTTGTGAGTGTTATTACGGTGCGCGACATATTATGTTACTTAAGTGTTTCGGTGATGTTTCTTCTTGGGACTACTGAAGTAATTAAGAAATCTCATTTCACTCGTCCGCAGGACGCCTCGCTGGGCCTCACTCGTCTATCGCGACACCATGGGCCGAGTACAGATCTCGGGCCCCCTTTCTTCAGGCTATACTGGACTCAACCCAATCACGACCCTATTTCCACAAGACGCGCATATTATTCCTCCCTTTGGAGAGGCGTTTGGGCCGAACAAGCTAATGCCACGGACTCATCGCAGTCAGTCACAATAACTACATGATATTTAAATCAATCTACATATAGGGGTAACCCAAATCGCTCGTCAAAGATGCTCTTAAAATATATTTTAATAGGACCTCGATTTTCGCTTATATGTTTTCTCATTCGCCTTACGTTAATTTTTACACAAAAAATTTCTTTACCTGCAAAACCCATATAAAGTATATTTTCCAACCAAAGAGCATGTTAAGTGAAGTGTACTCTATTGCAAGAGACTTAAGCACCCCGCTATTCCGAGAGACGGCTGTGAAATCTTGCTGATGTGAAAAACACTCTGTCCACCCCTCTTGTTCAATGACCTTGACCTCACAAGCTTTTCAATTAATAACCACACAAGTTCATGTTCGCATCTCAAATATTATATTTTTGATCAATTTAAATCAAAATTTTAATAAAATAATATAACTACCTGATAAATAATAAAATAATTAGTATTTATTGCAATTGTTACAATTACTTTTGACCTCACAAAGGTTGATTTATAACAGTCGCCAGATATGTTTTCAATCATCAAATCTGTTAAAATTCAACATAAAAATATATACAATTTTTAATAATTTTGTCAATGAGGTATAATTAATAGAATTTTACAAAAATGTATTTTTAACGGGTTATTTTTGTGT
>JAAAKR030266736.1:17972-30019 GCA_010014985.3 Delias pasithoe
AAGTTGGTCGATATTAGAAATCCCAAATCACTTATTATAAACATCCGTTTATCTAGATTTTATCTTGAATAATAAGAGTTTCGGTTGGATCTTAAATTAAAACGTTCCAAAATCATTTAAAACGCCATGCTAAGAGGTTACATACTATAGTACTATACAATTACAAGAAAAGTAATAATGAATGTAAACTGAGTCTACAAGCCGTTTAAGTCGAAGTGTTTATACAACAGTGTCATAGGCGGTAAATACGCTCATAAATTAACCTGTCATCTCTTGACACACTGCCCTTTACTTATGTACCTCAACTGAATAATCTAGAGGAACGTCTTTAATGTTTTACATAGATTTTATATATATAGATTTGATTGTAAAACGAGTCTCCCAGCGCGTCTAATATCTGCAGAGAAGAACCGCAACGCTACGAACGTTTAGCAGGCTTTTAATTATACACTAATTATTCGATATAATTGGAAAGCATTACATGTAGAAGTCGCTTGGTAATAATTTTATTGTGAAACTAATAATGATTAATAGAGCGTAAAATGCTTTATCAATTCTTTATTTACAACCAATAAAATAAAAACAGTACATGCCAATCAAACCCCATAGAGTCATAAACCATCAAGGGCTTAAAGTTGACCGCAAATTAAATAAACCATATCAGATAATATTGGACAAACCTTAGTATCGTAATACAATGCACTCTACCTGCTTGTCACTTATTTGTTTAGGCCTGTCTTAAAACCAGTAGCACGATACCCAAACAGCTATATAAAATAAACACGTACGTACATGCGAGATGGGTTTTTGTTACATTTTTTATCTCGTTCGTCCACTCGATAGAACCATGTTCTGGTTCAGGGTTGACTTCATCACATGACTTAATTCGTATCTATCCATGTTTGCCTTTTTACCATTACAATTGCTGATAACGATCATTGAGCTCCTTATATACCCATATTCTGAAGATGTTTGTAAAACAACGCTTATTACTTATTACTATTTAAAGTACCTTTATATACATAATTTGATTGCGGGACGCAGCATATCCGCAACAGTTGTCTTGTTAACATCAAATCGCCTTTCACTTGACCCAGATATTTTGGAACTGGTTCATAATCTCAATGCATACTTGCATCTAGCAGTCGCAGTTCCGTTTCCTACCGAGGTTGTGAATTGATTAAAGATCTTGCCCAATAAATAGCTTGTTATAAGTGTGTTAGCCCTTTAATAAGAGGGATAAGCGTATGCCATAAGGCAACCTGTTTGATTCCAGTCACCGCCTACACCCGACAAATCCGCATTGGTTTCTTCGCAAGCCCCCCTTTCCCCTATCCGTGTGCTTCCAAGAATATTACGTGTGCTGCGAGCACGGGACGCGACAAGTTTGGACTTGTTTCTTTACGTCATCAAACCAGTTCGTCGAATGATTGTTAGAAATATTTGTAAAATAATTGTTGGTGTTTATACTTTATAACGCAATTCCTTGATATATCAACATAAACACGGCAGCGTCAAGTTCTTCATTTGGCAAGCTGCATACGTAGAACTGTTATATTTCAGAGAATAATATTTGTGTTCTTTTCAGAAAATTATCCTTCTGTCCTCAAAAAAATCCTTTGTTTGTCGTAAAAGATAATTTAAATGCATCGCAGCCGCAAAGAAACGTATTTTCAAAAGCATTAACGTTCCTGAGACATGTACACATATTACCTATTCATGTGTCGCTGTATCCTGCGGCAATTACAAAGGACGAAAACAAAACGACAAACACGAAAGTCAAGCATCAACATCATCGACGCTCGAAGGAAGCGTGACGTTAGAAAAAGTTAATTTGACGCTCATCAGGATGGATCCTTCACGTTCATAGACAATTTATCCTATCCTTTCATATTTTTTATCACAAAGCCATCAGTGATTCCACTCGGGTCGACGGATGCGTGTTCATCAGACGCGGTCATTTATGCGCGTGCGCTGAATTCGTTTCATTTCTCAATCTCGACTCGCTTGCCAACTTGTGTACCCTTTAACAATAACAGTCGTGAGAGTAATTATGGCTCAACTTTTAGGCAACATATATAATGTCAAAATTGTATCCTTCGTAATAACAGTTATTGAGTAGTATGGCTTGTGACGAGTCACGAAGCAAACACGAGAGGCTATGCGTCTTGCGCCCGCGCAGATATTTAGGTCGACCAAAATAACCAAGCTACTTCGGCAATCCAATAAATTCATGCAGCCAGATCGACGTGTAATGAACTCAAGCCTTTCAAAAATAAATTAACTTTTTTATAACTAAATTGGATTGTTATTCAGGTTAAGGTTTAACAAACCACATTAATTTAATGAGAATACTTATGTAATTAAAGCATGATGTCAAGTTATAATCAATAATGATAACAATATGAAACTATAATATGCCCTTAACCTTATACTTTTAGTAAATAATGTTCATAGCTACTCTTGCAAAGCGTGATGTTAGAAAAATAATTCATACGCCTTGAAAACACTATTCACTATTAGTTTTATTTGAAAATTATTATTAGAGTTGAGTGAAAAAGTGATAAATAATGTATATGTGTGCGTGCGGCCACGCGCACTCAAGGTCATTTTACAAACCAACAAGTTTTAACACGAACCAAATATAAGCTATAATCCGACCGATCCGAATGTGTTCCGCGATAGAAGAAATAGGTAATGAGAGCTACGCTTCTCGAATCCTCTGTATAATCTTAGAAAATGCCGCGAAACGCTTCATTGACCGTTTGGCGGGAAAATTACGTAACTTTGTAAAAGTATTTTCTCGTTGTTTTATGACTATGGGGCTTTCTTTTAGAGTAAAAACATGGTAGAGCCGTTAGTTTATATTATTTTCGGAGACTACGTGTCTACGTGTCATTGGGCTTCAAAGTATTTTGATATTAGCCCACGTGTGGATTTGGCGGGAACTATCCGCGTGGCACGCGGCCTTGGATCCAATTACCCCAATGACATAGTTCCCGACTAATCTGTTTATTGGATTCAATATCGATATTAATCTTATTTAATATCAATATATTGTTTTACTACGTGTTTGGTAGATTGGTACTTGATAATCATCAACTTTGAAAATGAAAGCATTATTTACTAACTTCATTACGAAATAGTTCATAATATCGTGTAAAAAGGTCAAAGTCAATAGTCCTATAGGATTTCGTAGGTAGGTAGGTTATTTTTATGATACGGTTACATCTAGATGTCTCATAATGATTTTACGATTGGTTGTATGATATCAAATCAAGTCGATGTGGCCTTGTGCGAGGTGCGGGTGCCTGCTCTCTTGCGCATCGCATGTTGCCAAGCAGTTTTTATGAACTGCGATCATTACAATATTGCCTCCGATTTCGAAACCGGCTCCTTCATTTGCTTTTATTTTATCGCTTTAAGATTTGATCTTTTTGTATATACTTCTTTATTTTATTGCATCATTTGATTTTTTTTCGATTTCATTTTACCTACATGAGTTATATGAAGTTCTATACCCTTTTTTCTATCTCTAAATGAACTAGACTTACAAAAAATGTGTTAATTTTGAATGACAAATCGTCTTTTTAATATTCCACTGTTATATAGATCAAACAGTCGTGAAGCGAGACTAAAAACTTTTATAGCTATTAAGGCTTTCTTTAAATTAGGAGCGGTTTGGAAGGGCGTCGCTGGGATTATTTTAAAATTCCACAGCTTTAAGGGCTACTTTTTATAGTTCCATACGCAGTCGTAAAAATGTCAACTGCAAGGGTACGCTCAAAGAAGCTTTATAAGTCGTAAAATTCTACTCAAAAATCGGGTGCTGCTCCGCCTTCTGACTTTTACGACAACCTTTCATTATATTATATAAAGTAAGTTAGTGTTGTTTCGCCTGAGCGGAACTAACATAAAAGTGTCGCTGTTCTCAGTCATCCAACGAAGTTGAGTGACTTACTTGGCATTATTACTTATTGTTACTAATCATGTACTCTCTCCTTTTTAATAATTTTCAGAATCTTTTTGAGAATCACACATCACACTTTTTTTTAAATTTTTGCTCTCAAATTTCAAAGACTAACCAACCACAAATCGGTTTTTATCGTAGATTTTTATATAATCTAAACTTTAAATTGTACTAACACAATCCATTCTACTATTATTATTTATTTAAGTATAATTATGACATATAATTAGTGGTACGATGACAATTGTATTTTAATATGTATGTATCTTTTTCCAGATTACTTAAAAGTGCACAAGCGACCATCGAGTAATGGAGCCAAGTCGCCGGCGCACAAGCACAAACATGAGCTGCACGGCCTTCGCCCGCCAAAAGTCGCGAGGCTCGTACAGACCCACTTCAAACGCACCAGCTAGGCCACTCGCCCCCTCCCGCACTAATTGAACACTACCGGACCTAAAGCATGTCTCTGGGCGACGCCGTATCAGAATTATTTCACGCGGACTTCTTACTGTCTTTCGCCTCATTTATCCTCGTTTATAGATCAAATTCGACTTTACTTTGCGAGTGAATTGTCAACCGAAAGTACAATTAAACTTTGCACGTAGATTACGAATTTTCTTTCTTTGTTATAATCTACTTTCGTTAGACATTGAATATAAAAAGATTGTTCAGAAAAGAAAATTATCTACAAATATATGTGCAAGGTTACAGTTTTGGTGGGTATCACCGACCGCTCTGCGGTAAAGGGGAAATGCGATCTATGAACTGAAAGGTACGCATTTTGTAAACGGACGCGCCCAGAGGCTGGCGTACACCGGCAGCTGAAAAAACCAAAGTGATCATGTTTTCATTATCATTGGTTCAATTTGAACGCGGGCGTTTAAATAATTGTGCAAATTATATTTCTTAATTTATTCTCGATGTGTTAAGTGAAAAACAATTAATAATGTTAAATAATTGTAAGATTTCAGACTAATATATACATCACAAGTTGCATAACTCTTTGCACGGTTAACGCGGACCATGTCTGGATTGAGCAATATTTATAATTTGACAATTAGTTTTAAGTTTAATATGATCTCTTGACATTTAGTTTAGATAAGTCATATTACGTTAAGTAATTGAACTGTATTCCCGTGTCTCGGTCTCACCGCCTCGTTTCAGTAGAAATTAAATTTTTACCACAGCGAGGCGCTTTCACCGATATCTGAAGCGATGCAGTTTTCGTAATTCCTTCGATATTTTTGAGGAAGTTGTCACCGTTAGTTTCATTCGCATATGCAATACATGAATTAGTGTAAGACAAATACAAATACTCAATACATTTTTTTGTTATTAAGATAACAAATATTGCGTAATTTAATTTTTAATTAGTTAGGACGCGTTGGAAGAGATTGAGTATTTGTGTTTTGGATAGTCCATATTTTGTTTTGTTGTTATATTTGAATAATGGTTTATCTTATATTTTTAGGTTTTTTTCTTGTATCGGTCTTACAGTGGCGTGTGGCAAACAGCATCTCAAACGTAGGTATAATTATCCTACAAGTGTTCGATTTATATAATTTCGTTTATCACATTTGTATTTATCTGATTTTGGTTGAAGTAGGCAAGGTCATTTTGAGTTTATAACGTAGACGCCACTGCTTTAAAACTGTTTGGTGAAGGCGCTTTGCCCTTGGAAAAGTACAAATTTCTTCATTTCTCTTTAGGTAAAGGGCAGAGCGTGGAATGCTTTAAAAGACATTTGTTTCATAATTTACATTTTCGCGTATTTAATATGGCATGGTGAAACGGCAATAAAACATTTTTTTACATTGTATTGCAAATTTCTGCGCTAAAACATTTATTTTCTATAAAAATAATTTAAAAGTCACAAAGTACAGTTGTTCGTGTTTAACAGATTTTTATAATTTACTTTTGCCGCATTCGCCAGTATTATTGCGTTCTGCCAAAGTAGTTTAAGGTCTGACTAATGAAATAAAATGAATTTGTTTGACTTTTTTACGCACATTATAAAAATTGTTAAGATCTTATATTTTTATAATTCTGTGTTTAATTTGACGTAATTTGAAATTTATGAATTGTGTTATATAGTCTTCTGAGCTGATGACTCTTAATTTTTACCTTTCTCGGGTATTGTTTGAGAGAACTGTTCATTAGATCTAAAAATTATTTAATTTAGTGTTTGAACGATGTGTTCATTTCGGTGTGTAGATTCGATGGCTTTTTTGTAACGCTAAATTTAATACATTTCTCATGTATTAAATATGATCTCACAATTTGTACTCTGTGCAAATGTCATATGTTTTAAGTTTGATACTGTGTCGATATCCCAATTGAGAAACCTTTAAATACATTAATATTGTTAGTTAAGCGCCGATTGGTAAATACTGTACATATGAAATGAAATGCGAGTGGCAAATATAACATTTCCTCTTATCTCGTTCACTGTACATTTTTGCACATTCTGATTCATTCACTAGTCGGCGATTAAAGCTCCAGAGGTATTGTCAAATACAATAGTTGCAATAATTCAGTGCATGTAATATTTATCATAAGTGTAATGTATAAAACTTAATATTACTTGAAAAAAGCTTACTTTATACAGTACCTGTTGTTTTCTTTCTTAATAAACCTAATTCTCCCACCTCAGTGGATCCTATCGAATCATTTCATGCTACATACTTTGTAAGGTTTTGTAAAGAAGGCACATAATTTCACTAGACCACCGCGTGAAAATAGATTTATCGTGGAGCTGTTCGAAAGCGGTTGGTAACGGTTGGGGTGAAAATAAAACGAATAATTGGATGCTCGTATGAAAATGTTTATTGATATCACAATCAAGTCTACACAACTACCCGATTATCCGCCATTCACTGCGATAAAGATGATAATACAGATACATTTACCATTCAGTACACTCAGGCTTCGCTACCATACAATATACAAATTCTAAGATATACATTTTAGAAATTAAAATTTCCGTTTAGTTGCAAAAATAGCGTGCTGTAAAGTACAACTTTTAACATTGAGTATAAAATGGATTCTACCTGATAAAATTGCGTTCAACTAAAGATTAAGTAAGTACTTGCTAATATGGTGAAACGAGATTTAAATAGTTAAACCAATATCCGGTGAAATTGAAATTTGGAAAAATTTCAAGTAAAAGCAAATGAATGAAATGCAAATAATAAATTATTGTCTCGGAACTTTCAGAACCTAGCATTATACGCAATAAATACCACAACATTAATTAGTTATTCCTATTTACAATACATTAATTAGTAGAACATTACACTTAGGCACATCGATTGTTATTAAATTATGATTTAATTCGAAAAAGAGCCCCGACAACGTCAGGTATCTATACTATCTACCACATACAAATATAATTCTAAACGTGGGTTTAGTAAAAACATTAAGAAATCTAAACATTGAAGATACTGAAAATGATCGAATAAATTCTCTAATGCAAGATTAAACTTTAGAAATGCTAATAAACAATGCAAATTTAACTTCATTTTCTTATATATCTTTAAGTATATAAGAAAAGAGCAAAAGCATCGGAGACTTCATGGGGCAATTTTGATAAATTTGTACTTTGAGCCCCTCATCTCAAACAGTGTAAGATAGCGGTTATAGTTATTTGTGTTTAAGTAGAGGTATATTCTAATTATACTCTATGTATGTTGGTCATAATCCTACGTTTACAGAATCTAATCTAGTACAAGACATGTAGATAATACAGGTTTTCACCCATTGCATGTAATTATTATTAGACATCGAAATACAAAATCTCACTGGACGCTAATCGGATACACTTACTTACGGATATATACGTAGAAAACAGCAAATATGAATAGTTTCGGACATGAATACCACTACGCAGAAAGAAACATTTAACATCTAAGACAGAACTGGTGCGAGACGACAACGAGAAATATGAAGTGGTCAATTACGGTTTAATGAATTATTAAAGAAATAACAAATATTTTAACAGATGCAGGTAGAAAGATTTAAAAATGTTAAATTTCTAAGGATAAAATGCTTAAAAATATTGGTATTATAAATTTCTCGATGTCGCAGTTTCTAAAGAATATCTATGACATGTAAAACTATGCTGTCTCTACAAACACGGCTTATATTCAACCAGTCACCTAAATCAAAAAGCCATCTCTAATGCTCTATTCTCTGATATATTTTGCAACTGCGATTTGAATCTTGCTTTATTTAACAAATATCAGATCGCAGTATTCCGAAAAACCTATAGCTCTAGTCCACCTATAAGCTCTATATAAATATAAAATTCTTAAAGACGAAATAGTTAAGATTTCAAAATCAGTTTGGTGTCAAGACGTATAAAAATGATACCTAGACGTAGTAAATAGAAGCAGTCCGCTGATCATCGCCCGCGCAGTAAGGTACGAAAATTGGACGGCAAAATATTTTGGTGAGAGAATAGTCTGTAGAAAATTTATAGTTAAAATTCTACATAAAAAGATATAACAGAGAAGTCGTATTAATATTTGAATATAATTTCCATGTATTGGTAAAGCATTCATAGCTAAACCGCGTTGACCATGGACCGCCGAATAATCTACACATACCTAACCTACTACTACACGACAATTAATCACATTTTATTAAAAGACAGTGTAAAAATAATGTTCATAAATATCGGCCTATAAGATAATAATTAGAATTCATTGTACTTTAACTATCAGAAAGCCTATATTATTATCACACATACCCATTAGGTACATATCAAACATCGAATATTAAAAATGTTAACATTTTAGCGGCAAACTACGCATGAGCCACATAAAAACTTGTCTCTCTAGTTTTATACTACACGTACGTATTATTTTGTTTTTTTACCCTAAACCACGTGGCTGAAAGCTGAAGAACATTCAGCCTCGTGATTTACAAATTTTATTTAGTATATAAAACCCATTATATATACATTCTTGATAGCCAATAGATACATTTACCCTAGCGGTCATATTCATTAGTCATTATCAAGTGAAATCAGACTTTAAAAACAGCGAATCTGCCCTTTGAATTCTGTAGGCGTCGATAGTTTAAAAAGGTTACTTTTAAAATTTCTGTATCGACTCCAACACGCCTTTATTAATAATGAATTCATATGAACATTCAGTCATTAATTTTATAAGTAGTGACGTAAAAACGTATTATATACCTTTACTTAGTGCTGTTTACAAATTTTAGTATTAAAATGCTTTAATTACGAATAGCGATCGTGCTTTTAACTGTATTTTCAATGAAATATTTTTATTACTTTAAAATTCAAACTACATACGGTGCGCGTCACGACATTGATTAATCGTTGTGTTTTTGCCAAGATACAAGTGGCATATCCTAACAACTACATAACTATAAGGGGCAAACTGATTATTACGAAACTTTGCAAATAAACAATAATGATTATTGTCTGACACTGGGTTATTGTCGAGACAGCAGCTCTGGCGATGTCGCCGTACTATTGACTATAGATGCCACGCGGCGGAATTCCTTCGGTCACAAACCAAGCGTTTTACTGATAGGTGATTATTACATCGAAATAAATCACTTAAGATGCTGCGGCCCGAGCTACATTTAAGCGTACTACAATAATGTAGGGCCACAGCACATTACATCGTGGTCGACAGGCCCAAAAAAAGGATGGGGGTAAAAATAAAAGTAAAATAAAAGGGGGTATTTGGATGTTTATTTACAATTCTCATAATAACTATGTGATTTTATTAAAGAAAAAAAAAGACTTAAGCAACATCAGTGCTATCCCCTGATCACCCACAAATTAATGTTAAATGGTTTACAAATCGTGCCACAAGCACTTACATACTAACACATTAGAAACAAAAAATACCCATTATTTTAATATTTAGCTTTTAGCAAGTACCATTACTAAATAATGTTAATATAACTTAAAACTATTAGTTTCACCGACAAATAACTTCGGAGTGATCACAGTGGATATAATAAATGTAATAAGTTCGCTATCACTTCCGGTCACCGATATAATGTATTGAAATGATTTTCTCATGTTAGAACAGAGGGAATATGCCAGCAAAACATATTTTAGATAATAATATCCAAGCAAATCTATCGAACAACACAATTGACCGGAGACGGATAAGACTTGAATAACACCTTACTTCGAGCGGGCATTTGTACATTGGTAAATATAATTAAACAAAGTTATTGTCAAAACTATAAAGTCGCATCGAACGGTGAAACTACTGATACAGGGGCCGATCCTGTCTGTGCACGAAATTTTTACACGAAAATGATTTTTTATTGCAGCAACCCAAACCAATCGGAGATTTACACTTTCTAAATCACAGAAATATACGATATTCATATTATGTTGAAAATCATGTGCCCCATATACAAAACTTAAATAGAGTAACAATACATTTTGATTATATAGTAACCCAAAACGTTTATTGCCGTCAATTCGTTAATTATGCGTACACGCAGTTTATAGTTTTTAAACGTACAAAATCCGAAACTATTTGGACTTTTCAGACAGAGACAGGGCAGCTTTTGAACCTTATAAGATCAATTTATATACAAATAGCCTTTAACAATTTCGTTATAGGTAAGACTTAATTTTGTATTGCATATTCAGGAAGACTAACGGACTTGCACTCCGAAACAGCGACGTAGGAAAAATATTACGTTGGATTTTGTACGTCATTTATCTGCTAAAAGAATAGATTTTATCGTGCAAAGAACTCAGATTCGCCAAATTTTTAACGGATCGTTTCTCTTAAACTCAAGGACCTTTAAAATAAGAGAAAACGGTCTCTTAAAATTTAGGTGAACATTGACTTATAACGGGAGATCAATAAGATAACCTCAAAACGACAATCTCTATTCTCTATATTAATATTACAGTGAAACTGCTGAATAATGCGAATATAAACTAATTTTATGAAAGGAATATAGATAGAATAATTATGATAAGATGTTAAAAGCTTTAAAACTAGAAAAAATTAAATTAATTTTTTATAAAGCATTGTAAAGGTAAAACGAATTATTAAAAACATATTTCTATCGTTTTTATACAGATTCCTTAGGGTATAACAAGCAAATTATTATGTTTTATTAAAAAGTGTCACCCTCACAATACTTTGTAAAATTAAAACTAGAGAAAAAAAGACTTATTGTCGGGCAGCAATAAAATAAATCTGCGAAAGACGCATATTATAGGTTACATCTATATATTTTTATTTGATTTATAATAATACTTAAACGATAAAAAGTTAATAGGAAACGAAATTGACAAACGTAGGATATCATAATGGCAGCCGCCAGGCTCGATACTTAATAATAAAATGGACCAACGCATTACTTAAAAATCAAGTGGCTATGAATGACATGTCACGTTTGTCATTATTTTTAAAAATCATAAAGGCATTCATAAAATCACAAAACTCCATTCTCGTTATCACGCATAGTAAATTAACACTTCATTAAAACAAATTATTTTTATTACAATAAAAACAGGGTACCCATTTATGTTTTTGAACGCATCAGCTGTCACAATTGCAAAGTAACGCTCATAGTAGCCCCACCGAGGCACACTCAGAGGGTGGATTGGTGAGAAGGTACGTAAAGTAAACGGGCCTGTCGATAAACAAATCACCCAGTCGCATGACGCGTTAGACATTAGCAAATTATTATAAGCGTCATTTCGGTGGCGTCCGTGATATTGGGCAGTAGACGATATAACATATACGCATCGATCCAATTGTGTCCATTTCATTCCCTTACCATATCAATAGTACAACTTGACTGAAGTTAAATTTTTTGCTTCGTCATGCACTATAGAAAAAACCAAGTATGGAATTTTATGTTATTTATAATTGAGGGCATAGAATCTGTGTAATTATAGATAAATCGATGAATTAAAATCTATAATTACTTAGAAGTTTGTTAAGTCGATGTGCATAAAAATTACATTTGCACGTCGCCAAACCCCACCGACGCCACCGGCTTATAAGAACAAAACCAAATTCACTACCTAATACATGTATATATATATATATAT
>JAAAKR030266736.1:30119-47841 GCA_010014985.3 Delias pasithoe
CAAACCCCACCGACGCCACCGGCTTATAAGAACAAAACCAAATTCACTACCTAATACATGTATATATATATATATATTACCTAAGTCTAATTGATAAAATTCTTAAATATTTTGATTCTACCTCTAAACATATGCCATCACCGCGTCCTAAATATCTACAGAAAAGTTACGATTATAAAAACACAGCATTATGAAAACTACACTAATTGATATGAAAATCAAAAATCTCATACAAGCGAACCACTTAAACCGTTAAAACTATAAGAAAAACAAAATTAATTGACAAAATCGCGTAACTCAGTTCGATATACATTTCATAATATGTTAATAACACGCCATCGATTTGGTACAACCACTAACACCTAGATAAAACATTAGTAAATGCAACCTACTCGCCTAAAATAAAAGGAAACCAATTCCTTGACCTACTACTGACATCAACGTTATTTCGTTCAACCATAAATAGGAGTCGGATTAAAAAAAAACAGTTATTTCTCACTTTGATTAGGAAAATCTAAACAACTTAAATTACGTTACCAAGGGAATCAAATCCTAGCTTGTTGGAGCTATGACGTCCATTATTAACATGGAAAGATCGTTCATAATAATAAAAGAAAAATACGTCAGCTGTCGTAAATACATCAGACGTATACTTATATCATCTATTAAACTACACTTGAGCGATTACATTAGTACATCGCTCAAAAAAAAACTCTTGCAAGGAAAAAATTGCGCCTCAACTATTAGAGAAAAATAAAGAAACCGTGCAAAATGCGCGTACACACTAGTCATAAGATTTTGGATTAAAAATATTGCTGTGTGATAAATTATTTTTTCCTTTTTTATCACTCGTAGGTGCTTACCGACGACCAATATCCAACCATACGAACGTCGGTAAGCGCTTCGAGCGAATGTGCGCTAACCCTTACAAGGGTATTGTGTCTATTCATATAAACCTAATCGATCCATAATGTTCTTATTAAAAATATCACGCTCCGAAATCTTTCAATTCAATATAATACAATGTGAAGTGGGCGCGCAATATTTTTATTCTTAAAATTCGACGTAAAATCGTATTTCGTAATCGCAATTGCATTGATCATGATCATGTCACGTACATTTAGTAAATCTCAACGAATCCCTTTTGCATGATGTAACATTTATTGATCGCCATCGGTAAGTCATTAATATGATCAAACACGTTTCAGCAAACTGCCGAAAGATCTGTAAACAAGTATCATTTACCGATGTAAATCATTATATCTTACTTAGCATAGCGGAGTAAGTTAACAAAAAACTTCTGCTTACTTCTACCACTACTGACAGATCGTATTTCTAATCCGCATCGTATCAATTCAATATATGAATTGCAATACTAGTACAATTATGCTTCCACAACAGACATTAGCGCTGAAATCCGAACTCTCGACTCGGTGAAGGACATGCTAGTTCACCGTATGTCCTGAAAGGACGTGTCCATAAGGACATTCCGATTCACGGCAGCTCAGTCCGTGTACCAGAGGTGTTGATGCGGATGCTGATGCACGAGATATGTAGGCGAGTACGGCTGTAGATATCCAGGTAAACGGGCGCCGCTCGCATGGTGAGCCGGTGGCGGGCCCGCTACTCCGCTAACACCACTTACCCCACCACTGAAATTTAAATTTATATTATAATTAATAGAATTGTTTTATAAAGGCCCACAACTGAAACAATTTTATTTGTAATTACCATAAACAATAGTATTACAACTGCGAATTTTGAAAGAAACTGAATGCTAGTTGTATTATGTATTAGTTTCTTTTGAAAGCAAGTTTTAGTATTTTCAAGATCATAATTTGCTTAACATGCTTTTATCAAATTTACTTTTATGTACTTATATACTAATAATACAATAAGATATGGAAGTGCATGTAAGTTACTCACGTGTGATAGTGATAAGTGGGCACGTACAACGGCGGCGGCAAGTACCCGGGAGACACGCCACCTGCTGGTGACAGTACACCGCCGCTGCTACTCCTGAAAAAAAAACACATCATCATATAATCATCCGAAACTTCTCGTACATTTTTTTTCATGTTACGCAAACGTCTATAGATTGTCAAAATTATTAAAACCAGAGTGCTACATAGATCACATACGTATTATCTGCGACATCACAAATATAGTTCCTACATGTCTCAGAATGGTGTAATAATTGAAATAGAACTTAATTATTTTACTAAATTAGGCCTCCTGAATAGGGATGTTATGGAGTTTCGACTCCGGTTCTGAAACTTTTAAATCGACGGCCTGTGTCGACGTATGAACAAGTATCGCTACTGCATCCGATCCCAATAAATCTCCACGTTCGGTTGCGATAAAACTACCTCCGTTATATCCCTGCTCCAGACCAAAAACAAGATGTCGGTAAAGAGTTAAACATTTACTTGTAGTGGGTGTGCGGATGGTGGTGCCAGGCGTGTTTGTGCGCGTTCACGTTCACGTTCATACTGCCACCCATAGTGTTCACGCCGCTCACAGCATTTACAGCGCTTACGTTGACGGCGCTAACGGCGTTCACTGCATTCACCGAGTTCACAGCGCTCACGGCGTTTATGGGAGCAACGCCGCTGCCCGGAATATTGTAGTCTCGACAGCCACCGCTCTGTAAACCATTTTATGTCAAATAATTAGGAAACGATCGAATGGTGTAGTTTCAATTTTTGCCTCATATGCAAAAAACCATTTCCCAAATAAGTTTTGTTACAATTTAAGGCTCCAGAAAACCTGCAAGTATCAAGTCATAATGTTTGGAAGAGAATGGATGTACATTTTAACGTTAAAACTTACGCTGTCTCTCTTATTGTGCTGCGTGGGCACGTATTGATTACATTGGTAGTCATTTGTTTGACGCACGCCACCCCCGGTCTGTGATAAAATATAAAAATTTTATAATTACAATCAATTGAATACAATGCTGATATGTATTAACATGGAATATTAGTTAATTCGAATTTTGTTAAACACATTATAATATACCTACACGTAACTTAATACCAAATAAATCATGACAATGCTCGTGATTACAACCACCTGAAAGTTCTTGCCCATACAACTTTGTTTGTCATTTGGTATTTATTGAATAATTGAATTATAAAATATTATTAATTTTAAATTACATTTAAGATTTTATTTCTTTCATAGCTCATACACTCATATATTAATCTGGTAAAATAACAAAGACCCCAATTCTCTATATTCTATTTACAGAATATATATATACAATATTTACATTATAATGTTGTTCATGATGCGGTTCATGCTTGGCTTGAGCTTCTTGTTGCGCAAGAGCAAGCAATCTCTTCTTCTGGCTTTGCGGCGTCGCTTGTGCGACCGTCGTTTGCCGCTGCTGCGGATGTTGCTGCGGTTGCTGTTGTTGTTGTTGCTGCTGCTGAAAATAGTGTTACAAACTTTACAGTAGGAGTTAACACCTTTTTGATTGGAGTGTAACAGGCAGATTTTTATGGCATAGCAGGCCGGGCGAAACCAAGCGGTTCTACTCTATGGTCATCAACACACAGTCCATGCATAAACCACGTTACAATCCGCGCTTTGGTGTATTGCCAGCTTTAATGCCGCTTAAGCGAGGGTTTATTTTGAGGGCCACTGATGTTCTCACTTAGTGAAACACAGTACAAGTACTGTCTCAAGATGGTGTGGTGTGGAGCCCGTGGTATCACTTCGAACGAGACGGTCCAATTGGTGCGACATCATGGCTCCTCCATGGGTGCGACAGTGTTAAGACATTCTCCTGACAGGCAAGCTCTTACAAACACCAAATAAATTCTAATTTTGTTTATTCAGCCCGGGGACCACTTAGCTACGAGGTTCTCAAGATTTAAGATGTATACCTGTAACGGCTGTTGCTGATGGTGGTGATGATGGCACGGCTGATGCTGATGGTGCTGCGGCTCGTGCTTGACGTGCCTCTCGTCTCGCGCGCTGCAGATTACTCCACCGGAGGGGGCGGCACCGTTGGTGACTACGTTGGTTGGGACTGTGCCATTGGTGGGCACGTGGTTTACCCCGCTTGTCGTTTGAACGACGGCCGCGCATTCGCCGCTACCTGCAACACAGTTCATTGTTTATTACATATTAATATGATTGTTCAGTTCGGTGTAGTTGTCATATTTTTTATTCATAACATATCGCTTTTTAGATACGTTTTTATAAATTTAATAATCTCAAAGCATGAAATATCTTTTCAGTATCTGCGACGGTATCCTGACGAAAAGCTATAGTTTTCTTGCTATTCATTAAATGAAATGCATCTATTTTCATATGTTTTAAATTTATATACTAAACTTTAAGGGTGTATTGGGTACACTGACCTCTATTGTCGTGCGGTCGCTGCGAGTTGTGCCGTTGCCGCGGCTCGTCATCATCCGAGTCGGAGATGGTGATGACGGAGACGGCCGGCGACGGCGTGTCGCGGATTGTGATCGTATGCGCGCCCGCACCACTAGCCACGGCGGGGCCTCCCAGGCACGCGCTCGTGTTTGCCTCCCACGCACCGCTACTACGAATACTGAACAAAGAAACAAACCTTTACAAAGATTATACGTTTTGGCATTTCATACGTAAGAGTATTATTTCCTCAGCAGACTTATATAACTCAGTAATCGCGGTTTAAGAAGTAATAAACAGCATTTAAACCATATACTTTTGAAGTGGTTCTTATTGTGAAAACTTTTTCCTGATGCAAAAAGATTAAGCCACTAACTTATCGTGTTGCTGTTGATGTCTACGCGACGGGGGCGTTCCTTCCTTCACCCGTTTCTTCACCGGCGACAGTTGAGTCGGCTCCTTCTTACCACCGCTGCTGGCCATGCTGAAATTATTTCAATTCACATTTAATAACATGAATGCTGCAAGAAGTTTGTGAATAACGTCTTTATGTTGTTAATTTCATGCCTTTATACATTCTAAAAGGTCATAAATTATTTTTTAGTAATGATGAAAATCGATTATAATGTTAATAATTTTTAATTCTAAGTATAACAGAAAAACGAAGCGAAGAGTAACCATATAGATAATTATAAAACAATGAAAAGATGATGAAGTTCAAGGTGAGAGAATGCAGAATAAATAAGTCCTGGATAGTAAAGCTGGGTTAGTGTCGGGTATAAATGAGAACCAACAGGATTCTGAATCAAATCTCATTTTTAACCAGTAAGCATTTATGATGAACACGCAGACGAAGCAGAACAATAGAAATCGTTGGAGTTCTGGCAGTAAACAAAAAGAATGCTGAACTGAAAGAACATTAATAGTCACAGACATATCACACCTGTAGTGATGCGGCTGATGGTGGGGCTGGTAATGCGCCACGCTCGACTGCTGCTTTGTTGATCTGCCAAAAACCATGCAAGTTTACATAACAATAAGCACTCGTAGCCATCCAATCTGTAAATCGATTATTATCCAATAAACATCATATATCCAACGTACCGCTTGTGCGGATGATGGTGATGATGATGCAGATCCCAAACGTCTGGGTCTGGCAACGGCGCTGGCTCAACTATGAGCGGTGCGCGCCACTCGACATCACCCACGCCGCCCACACCGCCAACGCCGCCCACGCCGTGCTGGTGATGGGCGGCAGCCGCCGCAGCAGCCGCTGCAGCCAACTGCTGCACCTGAAATGAAAAAATTAAGCATTATATTAGATTTGTATGTAAACAATACTGTACCAGCATCAAATCACTGTACCAGTTTGGTTATTT
This sequence comes from Delias pasithoe, assembly GCA_010014985.3. NCBI lineage: Eukaryota > Metazoa > Arthropoda > Insecta > Lepidoptera > Pieridae > Delias > Delias pasithoe. Next base: position 35,888 of record JAAAKR030266736.1, read on the forward strand.
GACCACTGTCATAATCTTGTGGCTGCTGTCGAAATGGTAATTATTATCTCTCTTTTACTAAATATTCGTTATAAATAAACTATGTTCTGTATTAAAAATACCTTTATGCTAAGATTTATTAAAATCTATAGAATTTATAAATTAACATTAACTATTTACCTGATAGGCGGGCTGGCATAAAATAGAGGAGACAAACTGATGCGGGAAAGGCTCTGCTCGAGTGGTGTATTGCCGTCCACCCACAGCAACTCTTCCTGCTCCATATAGTTGGTACTGGAAATTAATATTACATATATTAATTAATACAAAAGGTTTTTTTAACATGTTTGGAGATGAAAGTATGACGAACAACACAATTTTGTAAAGTGTTATTAAAAAGTATTTTTTTTACCGTCAATATGAATGTATATGTAAATCTTTAAATTCTAATATATGTATATTGTATCGTATACTTACGAGGTTGTCGTAGGGCGCAGCACGGAGCCGCTGCTGGTTGATAGTGAGCGCAAGGTGATGAGCTGTCGACGGCGCGGGTGCCACAACACCGCCGACGTACTCACCGCCCACGCCCACGCTGCCCACTCCACCCACGCCGCCCACTCCACCCACACCGCTCCCCGACCGACGACAAACCTTTTTAATAAACGCAACTTCAATACATCCTTCTAAATATACTTTACTGATCATGTATTAAGTTTAACTACATCAGTGTTAAGTATATAGTTACTAGATTTTTATACATAAACGACACATTACGTACTTTGTGAACGATTTCACACGATGATTTCACGTGAGTACACGATATTACGCAGTACATTTGAATTGGAAATTTGAATTAATCGAACAATCGAAATATAAAACTGTACGTGGTTAGTTATAGATGATTTCTCAGAAAAAAAACCCACTGTATTCATTATAATATATAAATATTTATCAGGCATCATGTAAAAGTAAAGTTGAATGTTAATGTGCACCTCCATCATCTGCACGGATGCCTTGACGTTGTTGCAGTGCGCGTAATCGACGAGATGTGCGAGCGTCACGAACGCGTGGTTTAACGCTTCGCCGGGCGTTATTCGTCGCTCCTGAGAAATCAATCACATCAATATTTATTCCTTAATCATTAGTATTTTTACGTAACTTATAATATTTTAATGGTACAGCGTGCGGGACTCCTCTATAATAATAAATCACCACCGCTCATGGAAAATCGTGCCACAATTCGCGCTTTGGGTGTGTTGCCGGTGTTTTAAGCCGCGTAAGTAAGCTTTCGTGCCTCAGCAAAGCACTGTACAACTTCTATTTCACTCTGGTATTCTGCGATCCCATGGCGCCACTTCGGACCGATTGGTGCGTCAGTATAAGCAGTATAAGCAGCGTGGACAAAAGACGGTTGATAAAAAAATATATAATGATAGAAACTATAGATATGTATTAATGTTCAATGACCCACCTGATCCATAGTAAGCATTCTTTTAAGTAAATCTATAAATTCTCGTCTGTCAGCTTTTTCTGCCAAGAGTTGGCCACCTTCAAGATCCGTTGGAACATTAACCTAGAAAATATCAAACAAAAATGTGTTTATCGTTTTATTGAAAAAATCTACAAATTTATGAAATCAAATGCAGAATTTAGACACTTTAATACATTTCATGTCTCTTTTAGGTTAATAATAACAATAATAAAATTTATTTGTCATATAGGAATAGTGCTGTGTTGTCTATCTATATTATCTATATAAAAATTATGTAAGTATATCTTGATATTTGTTATATGCAGAAGCCTAAACCTTCTATGTCATCATCGTCATCATAGACCTACCTGTCCAATATCATCCAAACAGTTGAAGATGTACTTCCTGGCTTCCTTGCTCTTGATTCCAGTTTCGAGCTCGTGTTCCTCGGGCGTCTTCAGTCGCCAGAACGGATACGTGCTGTCCACGTCGCGGTAGAAGAACTTTGCCGTTTTCGATGCACTGTAAGATATTAATAGGTAAATATACAAAACTGTAATAATACAGTTTTGCCTGAAATAATTGGCTATTAAGCCAATTATTTCAATACGCTTTAGCTATAAAGGCGTCACTTCGATATTTTCATCTAACATTTACGTGAACATTTTAAGCAAATATGTACAAAATGAGACCGAAAATAATACTGTTTTGCTGTATATTTTTATAAAGAACTTCTAAATAAGTTTAATAAAGTTTTCTTCCAAACAATGATGAATAAATCTTCAGTTACCTGTTAAGCATATGCTCAGTGGGAAGTCCCTGCGTCTGCGAGATGTATCGTATCTGATCATACTCCGAAGAGCCTGGGTATAGCGGCCAGCCTAGGAAGAGCTCGGCCACCACACAACCCAAGGACCACATATCGATCGCCTCGCAGAATGCTAGCCCCAAGATGATTTCCGGTGCTCTGTACCAGAAAGGTTAATTAAATATATAAATATCCTGAAATAAAATAACTTGACGATATGAAATAATGAATACAAAATAAATAGAAAATTCCAAGCTAAATAAAATTATGTATTGCTTTTTAATAAGACCTTCAAGAACTCGGTACTTAACATCTAACAGATTCGTTGTTCCCCTAAGCATGGGTTAGTAATAAGTAAATTTAAGTACTAATACGTCTTTTTTTAAAGATTTCTCTCTTGGTGTATTAAGGCTTGTTTAATTTGGTATTCAACTAACATACCTGTAGTATCGACTCTGTAGATATGTATTACAGACGGCTTTGCTCACGTGCGACGCACTGCCGAAGTCGATCACTTTCACGCGGTAGGGCTGACGAGCCGGTTCCACCAACATTATGTTCTCTGGCTTTAGGTCCGCGTGAATAAGTCCTAGTTGCTGGGAAGCAGGAATATAGATATTAAACATCATAAAAGAAATAATGTAACCAACCCACAATCTATTTAGAAGGTGTCCCAACAGGATAGAGCAAATGAAAATGACATGGCCTATACAGATAAAGTGACTAATTACACTTCTAGTTTGATTTGATTTTAATGTAGAAAAGAAGGAGACGTAATGGGCCTTCCTAGTGGACCTTCATTTTTTATTCACTTTTTTAAAAGTATTTCTTGAAATACTTCTAATGACGACAGGGCGACCGTGATAAAGGCTAGCTAGGAACTATTTATTTACCTTGAGCTTTAGCAGCGCGGTGAGCACCTGCTGCAAAATCGGTCTGATGTATTTGAGCGGTAGCGGTGAAAATTTGTTCTGTTTTAGGAAGTCGTAGAGGTTCTGCTCCAGCATTTCGAACACCAAGCAGGTGTGCGAGCGGTGCTGGAAGCACTCGTAAGCGCGGACGAAGTTGAACTCGTCCGCGGACTCTTGGGATAGCCGGGAAAGGATTGACACCTGGAATTGCAGATAGTATAAATATTATTAGTCACTGTTGATAATTTATAGTACTTTATAATCCAAACATATACGCTGCCGGCATCGTATCCGCCAAGCGGCCCTGCTGGAGCTAGAGGTTTCCCTGGTAGGCCATTAATCCTAGGTGAGCATTCTTCTCGTTTGCCAAACGATAATGAAAAAAATCCCACGTAACGCAACCAGTGAACTTCTAAGCTATCGTTCCTATAGTACTGCTACATAATATTAAACTTAACACATTGTTATTATTACAAAATGTACTTCTCAATCATAAAATAAGAAAAAGTGTATGAAACAAAGTTTAAACTAGTGAAATAGTTTCATACTTTACAAAAAACTGTGAGTTCCAAGAAAAATTGGGGCAGGGACAATAGATTTGCAAGTTTCGAATTTATTACTCAGAAACATGATTTGTATTAAATAACTTGTAAATTAATTTATTTATAAATTTGATTACTTTATATACCTCACATTTTAATTAATATAATAATCTATTAAGGCTCAAATAAACAGATATCAAAAAACTTAATATAATTGTAACAACTGTATTCGTTTATAGATTCAATAATTTTAAAATAAAAGTATTCTTTAGCATTAGCTACGAATTATTAACGTGCACGGAATCTCAAATAAAAAGCAGCGGCATATTCTGACATGATTCGAAACTAAATTAGACAATTAACTTTATCGGCATATAGATCGACTGTTTGTGCAGGGTTTTTTTTTACATAATTCAGTTCAGTATGGTGAAAACGTTGTGTGGCGCACTCTAGGCGGTAAACACAAACATTTTGATAACTGGATCGTTGCCAACCTGAACCACTTGATATATTATATAGTACGCACACTGTGAACAACACCTCTGCCCCAATTTTACGAATATTTACGTTATTAATATTCATTAAATTAGAGCGACAATGTGAACCCAAACGAGTTCGGTACAATATTCTTTTAAACGTATGTCTAAATAAAAATACTTAGGTAATGTTGAATATACCACAGTAAAAAAGTCGTTCCTGTCTGACACGTTATTATTGGAATTAATTTATTACGCTGCAAAATGTTGCCAAGATTTAATTATACTACATCCGATTCAATCGATGACTAAAATGTCATTGTGGCCGAATCTAAAACAACTCTTTCACATAATGTTCCTATATTTATTTTTAAAAAAGCGTAGAATTGTTTGGAACGCATTTAAACTTACTGTATTATTAAACACAAAAGACCTGTTGTTAATTTAATACGGTTTATTAATCTATTCGTTAGGTAATTTGTGTATATACTATATTTCTATAATAGTGTACAAAATTATTTGATAATATGAAACGAATGAATAAGAAATGGCAAGCGTCAAGCAGCGGTTGGTTTCAATATGAATTTAAGTCGTGCTAGCGATAATGTTGGCAGCCTTTCACTAGACAAATGTGCAATGGAAAAACTATCGGAAAGATTGAATAAAACTGACGTGGAGAAATCGTCGCCTTTCTAAGCTATTTTTTATTCTTTGGCACATCTTGAATTTGTCTTGGCCAGCACCCAGTGCGATAAATGGAAAATCTTGGAAACACAACATTAACTATTTAGTTTTTAATCCGGTATAATTTATCATATCGTTACGATCACAGTACCTACAAGAAATTGGAAAGCCATACAGTCCTGCTCGTTTCTGATATAAGTGATAGCAAATTGCGAATATTATTAAGCTATTCTAGCAACGTAATATCACGTAAGCGTTGTATCGAAAAATTGTTTTCTTTGAAACAATGATCCAGTTTATCTACTTGTGGTGAATGTATCGTGAAATTACTAATATGAAAAACATCAAATAAACCAAATACTACCAGCAAATGAGCTGACCCAACTTAAACAGTTTATTTTCAGTATGGTATTGTTGTAACTTGTAAGATAAGAAACTCCATGGTCATCGATGAACTTATGTAATAAATGTTTTATGACTAATTTCGTTTGTTCATTGTCATACGGCTAAGTTAGCCAACACTTTTCGTCGATTTTACAATATATAAGTTAAGATCACATTGATATAAATATTGCTTTTACTTATTTTGTCTTTAAAAATTTACTACATTAATCTTTCTTGACTCTTTCACGAATTGAATACTTTAACCTATTTCATGAATTCGTTCCAAGGTGAGTTAATTTTACTATTTTCCAATACTTCAACTACTTTGCCTGAACTATAATAACGTGCGCCTACTTCTGAAACGTAAATTTGATATAGTTATCCATTAAAAATAGACATTTGACCAAGCCAAAATGCGCATAGAGCTGAAAATTAGAGAGATATTAGACACCATTTTACATAAAATGTCAAAAGTCTCCTAAGGTCTTACGTCTGCAAATAAATTTATCCAAGGTCAAACGTGCGAAATTCAGAGTATTTAATTTTTCTTAAAAGCCATAAGCTTTATCGTGAATATAATATATTCCACAAAAGTTGTAGGTCATACAATTCTCTACTAGAAATTGTCTGAGCACATTTTTACGTACGATACAAAGTTCGTGAGATATCGCGTTATTAAATTGACATGTTGAACTTGTATAAAATATCGGTGCATCTCAATCACGACTATCACTAAAGACTACACTACGAGTAAAAGTTAGAAAAGCCTCATCTTTATGGTATTACAACTTACTTATCTAAATCAACTTTAAATCGATATCAAGATTTCAATTTGGAATTCGATGATATTCGAATTTTTTTAATAGAACTGAAAACTTTACTTTTGTTGGAAGGCATTTGAAATTAAATGAAAAACTATTTTTGATGGCATATCTGTTTTAACAATGAGTTATGTTATGATAACTAACCTCAATCTGTCCTTGTCTGGCATAACTAGGATGGTTTTTCAATATTTTAATAGCTACTATCTCGTTGGTTCCTTTCTTCCAGCACTTCACCACCTGGCCAAATGTACCGCGGCCGAGGAACTCCAGCACCTCGTACCTTAAACAACCAGACAACTTATACGACCATTGATAAACAATAATTTATCAAAAATTACGGCCATTTCAATTTCATATAACGTGGAAGAGAACTTATTACAAATAAACATTTAACCATTTGGAGTTACGCCGTTTACTTCATAGTACGTATACAACATACTACTACATTACTAAAACCGTTTTATTTTGTAATATTATCATTATAGAGGGCTAAAATGATCTTTAATAATAAAAAATGTTTTTCTTCTAATAGATAAATCAAATTAAACAAATTTAAACCTGCTATCGATTCATACACATATAGTTTTGGTAGGTATAACATATCACTCAATACCAATTAATGGTTTATTCAAATTAAACGGCGATCACTGTAGTTAAATTTAAATAAAGCACTCTAACACGGTATCAAATGGCGTTCAACGAGGTAATAAATTTTGTAAATAAATGACCAGTTAATCTTTTTAAACGCAAACTTTAAATTCGTTCATTTTCAACTTCTTTTAAGGTTTGTATAACTTTAAAGTGGATTATAGAGATAGCTTTTTAATGAAGTCATATAGAATATAGCCTAAACTACTCAGAAAGATCACCAATGAAAGAATTTTTAACTATTTTTTAGTGGGAACTGCTGAAGTACTATTTGTGTCTTATAAAAACACCCAATGTATACAATCCGTTAGAATATTATCGATTATTGCATAAGACCTTCATTCGCTGGGATAACAATCTCATCACACAAGACGCATTATTCGAATATTATGTCATAACGGGTCCTGCTTCGTCTGTGATGTTTATTAGTTATAGACAATACTAAAAGATGTTCTTACCTATTGGACGAGGAGTAGAGCACCTCATGCTGCACCAGCTGGTAGTCCCCATCGCCACCGCAGCCGGATCCTGTGTGCATCGACGCGAACATATGAAAGACAAAGGTATGTTAGCTACAAGCTCATACGACACAAACTAAGATCTACAAGCTAAGAAGTGGTAAATGATTTAGCTAATGTGATTATTTATGGAATTAACGCATTCGCAAATAATAGTGCATTTTTCTTATGTTTGTTCGATCGCTACAGTTGTTTGACAAAGTGGCCGTGTTGGACTGTTGTTTCAGTTTGTAAACGCTATTCAAAAATTAAATTCACGTGAAATATTTAACATTGGCTAAATGACAACACGAAACCACTCATTAGTAACATTTTAACGAATACGCGTATATGAATATAAAATATGAAAGACCCGAAATTTATGCTCAAATCTCCTTTCTTAATTAAGATTGTTTAGTTTGTAAATTTGGCTTTTGTACAAAATATGACATTAGAGAAGGAGAAACTAGAGAATTTGAGACACGCATTGAAGTAAAATAGTATTATAAATAGATAGCCACTATTAAAACAGATTCGATTAACCTATAAGTCAAGTCACTTTCGGAGCTTGCCTCTTTCCCTTTAATTCTGTTGAAAAAAGATATGAAATTACACAAAATAACGGCATCATTTTGGTAAATGCATCGTCTTTGCAGTTACAACAACATAAAACTTATATTAATTAGTGGCTTATGAGACCTGATTACAAATTCCAAATGATGTTATAATTCGACACACAATTAGGGGAAAAGCAGAATAAACAGTTAATTATTATGTAGTCATTAAGGAAATCGTAATGTGTACGTACAAGAATAAATGCCCTGTTTATATATTGTATCCTAAATATACTCTAAAAAAACAAAATTAAAAGTAAATATTAAAATAAAAAAAACGCACATTGCTTAAACAAAATTCTTGAAAACGTATTTTTATTAACTTTTGGTCAAGCTGAAGGCTAAAGGTGTGAAAAAAAGGAAAAAGGTGCAAACAGGCTATATTTTGGATAGACATCAACAAATGATGACAGTTGTCACCTACTAATAGCACAGCTGAAGGTTCATAATCACATGTGCATCGGCTCTACATTAAGTCACGTAATATTTCAATCTTAGTACCGGTTTAGCATAACGTAGGCATACAGGTGTCATATTCGAAGAAAACTCAGTTATTAACCTACAGCCTTTAACAGGTACTACGTGGAAACTATAAGTATGGGACATGATATGGTTTCGATAATATGTTTACTAGTACTTAACAAGTTTCATTACATTTAAAAGTGGATTATATAATAATTGTAAATCAGTTTTTAATGAGACGTATATTAAATTTATTCAATGATTAGCAAATATTTGCAATAATTGCTACAACCTGTAATATTTGTATAATAAGATATATTATATTACTGTTCAAAATAAGAGCAATCTAAAAATATTTTATCGATACAACGCCAACGTCGTGTTGTGATGCCGGTGAAACTAGATAAATCTTGAATGTATATATTTGTAAATTGCGATAGTTTATATATATAGTAACTGCGAACAAGTTTCTTCAATTGAAATTTTTCTTTAAAAAGTTCACTTTAAATGATTTTCCGAAAGTATGTCCACAACTATACAACAGTGGTATCAAATGTGCTATCGTAGTCGAGATAAAGCAATAAATAGCAGACACATCCGATAGGCCCTTTGATACACAAGGTAAGATTGAACATGTCGTATAAGTGATATACATGTATAGTGGCAGGTATACGTGGAGGTCCAAAAGGGAGGCCTATGTCCAGCAGTGGACGTCTTGCGGCTGAGATGATGATGATGATGATAAGCGATATTGTAAGTATAATATAACAATTGGTGGACCGTACGTTTGTTACCTTGCGGCTGGGCCGGGTGGTTGGCCCCGCCCGCCGCGAGCTGCTTGCTGTGCGCCGTCGTCGTGCCGCCCTTGTGACGTGTTGCCGCCGCCACCGCCTCGTCCGCCCTCCGGCTTCTGCTATCTTCCACACTGGAAACCAACGTTATCATTAAAAATCTATATTATCCGTGATGTAGAAACGTCAGGAAAATGCTAAACGTAGCAGCAGGTGTAGTTGAACTGTATGAGAAGCGCTAAACTATGTGCAAATTGAAAGGATTGTAATAAGGCTGTGAAAATGAATGATATTTCCTTAGGATAAATCTATACATTTTCAAATTATTGATAACAATGTTTTGTATCAGGTTCAGGTTAATTAGTATAACAAATATTTTCACAAATTCATAGCTAAAATCGTCTTGCGAGGCATTATTTAATTTTAAACTTTTTAAACTCAACTACGGTGTTTCGATAACAGTGCCATTGAAACATTAACTTGTTTCGCTGCGCTTTTTGAAGCATGACTATATCAAGGAGATTTCTGTTTCCCCGTCTCGTATTACTGCAATATTCGGTGGCATTGTATGACATTCGAAATATACAAAAAAACTATTAATATGTTAGTAGAACTGATCGATCACGAAGCAGTATTGAGCTACAAGTCAGGACCATTTCATCTCATTCTCTTATTCTTATAATATCCTTATTATAAGAATACTGAAATAATCAAGTACCTAAGATATTCTGTAGTACAAGTTTGAACAGGAAGTAATTTGCAAACATTTATAATAGTAAGCATATCACTGAGACTCTTGCTTTTTATCGCTTTTATAAACATCTTTTCCTATTTGGCGACAAAAAATCTTTTGTTTACTAAAGACAATCTAGAGCTTTACAAAGGTTCTGGAGCTGTATAGGTTTTCCAAGTGATTTCCATATTAAATCATTAGTTAATTATAATTAATTTATATTTTAACGTCAGTTGTAAAATATTATGCTCTTCGTACCGCGCAATGTCGTGTGAAAGAGCGCATTAGCGAACGGCGTGACGAGCGCTGGCTCCGCCGGTTCACATCGTCTCTGGTGGTCTATTGGCCTCTCGCGCGCGACCTTCAATCTGAGGATATAACTCTGATGCCGCCACTATTCATACCGAGTTTACCCGACGCGTTCGATGACGATGAAAAGGCCGAATGCCTTGCTACTAGTCTCGCAGCGCAACGCACTCCTTACCTCACGTACACAGATTCCGCGCAAATCGCTCATATAGACAGTCAGTCAGGTAGCATGTTTCACAGCCCTTCCTTTACCAGATCTTCTTCCACATACGTCAGCTGACGAAATGAAAGCGCTCATACGCAACTCTCGTCCGCGTCAATCGTCAGGCATCGACACGATTCCATTAAAGTAATTAAATACCTCCCGCCACACTTGATCGCAGTCCTCGTTGCCATTTTGAATTGCCTCCTGGACAACTGCGTATTCCCGGCGCTGTGGCGAGGTAGGTAGATAGGCAATCACAAGTCAGGCAAACCGTGGAACGACCAGACTAGCTACCGATTAGCCTATTCAATACGCTTTCCAAGTTGAATGTGAAAATAACTAAAAAACGCCTCCTAAAATTTGGCCTAGAGAAGAAGTTAATTTCCGACGAGCAGTTCGGCTTCAGGTCCGCCCACTATCGCGTACACCAAGGCCTTCGCATCACCGAGCACATTCTCGCGGGTATAAACACCACCCGCCGTCCTAAGGCGACAGGGCTCCTTTCTTGGACATAGCGAAGCTCTACATGTTCCTCAGACATAAGATAACTCTGTATAAGACCTGTATCTGTCCGTGCATGACCTACGCTAGCGTTGCGTTCGCTCACATCGCTCCTGTCCATATCAAACGTCTACAAACGATCCAGTTGCGATTCATGTGAGTAACCACCGGAACTCCTAACAGTAGCGCAAAGGATGAAACAAGCTACTGAGCGCTTTTTCGGCAAAGCATCAACTAATATCCTTTTCCGTCCACTTTTAGGCAGAGGCACGATCCGAAGATCATATCACACAAGCAAACAATAGACTGATAGCCTTCCAACAGGAAAAAGATTTAAATTGAGATGTTAGGAGTCTGTATAGGGACCGCGACAACAACCGCCTTCGTTTCCGGCGAAGAGCCTATATATGTCTCAAGGCTCACTCCGGTGACCTATCGTCAGGCTGGTCAGGTGGCCCTCCCTCCCGCGACAACTCAACCCGAGGTTCGTGTCTCTCAGGAGACGCATTTATGCAATTAAAAAAAAATATTATGATTTTCATTAAATTACTGATGTTGTTAGTTTTAGCTTTGAAGGTAAAATTGCTGCGCAGTTTGGTTAAAACTAATCTATTAAGCAAACAATTAAGAAAGTTCTCAGTAATTACACGATACCGAGAACGAAGCTCGCCTTGAGTTTTGCACGAAAATAATTATACGAAACACGATATCACTTGATCCGCAAAATATACGGCGCCTACGCAAACAAAAAGCGAGCTCATCAAAGTTTTCCAACTCATCAGATCGACGCAGAGGCGCCGAGATCACTTGATCCCAATTCCCCATCCAATCTCAATGTTGTGAACACGAAACTTTCGTGTTTTGAGCTTTTCACTAACGAATCACCAACATTGAATAGCTTGCGAGAGCTAATTTCGTCTAGAATAAATAGTGCACAATTGAAGAGAAAGTATAGATACGCGAATTAGTATTGTATAATAATAGGTCGGGGGCAAAAGTATTTTCGTATTTTTCATAGAAATTAAAATATTTTTTAAGTATTTTTTTTATTTGTTTATAATATGTATGTGCCGTTTTCATCGATGACTTGTTGCCATCTTGTGGGTAGTGCC
>JAAAKR030269998.1:0-27703 GCA_010014985.3 Delias pasithoe
GCCACAAAAAAAATCGAAATTCGATACGAGGTAACCCGCGAAATTCAAAATTGGTGATACTTTTTGAACACACCGTATATTTGACATTGGTACAATAAGACTCCCGCTAAAATCTGTATTTAGGTCATTCGTAAGAAGATACCGTGAGTCGTAATAACAAATGATCTATCATTGAACGGAATGGTCTAATTAAAATTAATGTGTAGCCAATATGCGCGTATTAAAACAATAGTTTGATAAACATATTTACCTTGATTTAAAACAGGAAATAATTTTGACCAAATTATTGTATGTGTATAGGAAATTGTGCAATAATTTTGAAAATGTGACAATGTATACATATTTATTACTAGCGACTGTACACACATCAACTCAAATCAACAACATTGTACAAGCATATAGATTATAGATATAAAGCAAGGCCAAGAGAAGCGCCAACCAATATAGTGATTATATAATTTTTAATTTATTAGACTTGTCCATAATATTTAAAAGTAATCATTAATAATTAACGATGAAATATATTTTTATTTTATTAATCAGAAATTCAGTGAATCATCATTATATATTTCTTTACAAACCTAAAAAGGAATTGTGGAGAACAAGTTAATTTTTATATGAACATGCCAGCTCAGACTATATATGTGTATATTTCGTGATTTAAATGTATAAATTCAATTAAGTTTTCTTTTAAGGCTCTTTATGTCTATTTATAAACACGAAATGAAACAACATTTAAGTGGAAAATTATGTTTGTCAATAGACTGATATACCCTTGTCTTTTTGTATGGGCATAATACATATTATTTCGAATGTTATATTAATATCGAATTTTACAAAAGCCTAATAGGTACAAGCTCAGTTTTAAAACCAATGTTCGAAATTGGTTGATGTAGGTGAAGTATAAGCCCGTTGGACGCCTTTCAACTCAAAACAAAAGGGTCAACGACCGACTTCCGAACGGGTCAGAAAGAAACAATTGGAAATTAGATTAAGATCCACTGAGCAGGTTTCAAAGGGTAAGAAAAGAGAATCCTTACAGATGCAGGCTGCGGCTCCTCTGAAGCCTTGATAAATTTCCACGGTCTTTTGCGATCTAATCCTTATTCCGTTCCTATTATATAATTTTACGCGTGAAGCTGATTTGTTGTGGTTGTTACGGTAGGTTTATTTCGTATGAATCATAATTACAATTAATTTATCCAAATATACTTAAGATCAGTAGGTATAATCTTTTGCTAGCCGCTACAGACACTAGACTGTATTAGGGATTACTTTTAAAAATTTTATAACAAGAAAGACAACAACAATATGTAACTAAGGAAGTCTTCGGGATACGCTAACTCCAAAGTCAGCCTCTCACTCAAACGAATTTATTGTGCTTTAGTGGGCGCATGCCTTTTTTAAATAAGATTAAAGTCAAGTATTTTTTTAATAAAGATTTATATATCCTATGTAAATGTTTCCAATTTCAAATAAAAGTCATTTAAGCATGGTCTCCGAGAAGACGTTTTAATCATGAGCTATGATGTACACGTCAACGTTACAAGTTGCTGCACAAAGATTATGTCTGGTTAACTTTCAAACTTCAACTCACCTGTCATGCTGTATTAGTGCAATAGAACTAGCAACCAGGTCCTCAAACTGCTTCTCACTGGCTGAGCTTCCCTGCCGTTTATGATGATGCGGTGTATTGCTGACTGACGATGATGGACTCAAGGGCTTCTGTACTTCGGCACTCTTTGCGAGGTTGTTTGACTTGCCGAACAACTTCCAAGTGCCGCTTTGAACGTCTTGTGCCTTAGTAGGATTGCTCTTCCAAGGGAACACGCCTCTATAAGAAGAAAACACAAATGTTAAAAACAATAAAGCGTATATTTACCATTCGCCAATACAATCACAGAGAAATTTAAAACAATGCATGACGTCGGTAAAACTTATACGCATGTTATAGTTACGTTAAAAATGCTAGGTATTGTTGCTTAATCGCTACTTTATAAACGGGTTTTTTTTTCTTCTTTTATTACGCACGTGTACGTAACTGTTTGTCCGGCAACCGGTTAGATAAACCACCAGTAACCTGATATTTAATTTGTGATTACACATAACGTGATGGAGTGCAGCTGCCCTGAGATAAACAACTTCCGTTTAAGAAATAAGGCATAAAGCGGAGTATCCACCCGGTTAATACCTCAATACATACAGAGACCATGTTTACACAGGTTATTTTTTCGAACGCGCCGTTGGCAAATAACTGAGGAAACAACACACCTGTGTCGGTGCACATTGCTATAACGTAGTGTTTCGTCAATAAATTACAATCGATTTATACAGTTTTCGTTATTTACTTATGTTTTAATAATTGTGTAATTGTATAATGGCAGAGTTTTCTGGTATAAACTACGCAATAGAATATTGCGTGAAAATATACTGCAAACGTCTAAATTATATCCCATGTCTTAATGCTTTTGATTATAATGTGCAGAAAAAATAAACGTTTAAGTCTAATCGCAAGTAGTAGGAGCTATTTCCGTTTTCTTTCCACTAATTAATTTAAAGAACTTTCAAATCCGTAGGCGGATAAGAATCAATCTCATATCCCAAACAAATTGCTACAAGCGACATTAAAATGTTTATAATCGGTAATATACGATTCTATATACATTGTATATATAGTATGTTGAGGTCGTTACTCGTGCCAGGCATTGGCCGGTACCGCGGCGCGCGCGCATTGCTTTTTGTTACGTAGATTAGCTTTTGAATTAATGCTTATGCAAGGTTTATGTGAAGTTTACTCCCTTCGTGCATTGTTCTTGTTCGTGTATGGGAGTAAAACAAAACGTCAGAAACATAATAGCAGTCATTGTGAAGTATTAGTGGAACCTTTGGACTCTCTCGAGATGCAAGAACCAAAATCGTAGAAGACGCTTGTTGTGATCGGAACACTTTCTAACATCTATCACCTGTAAATTTTAGGTATTGAAATTGAGAGCACATTTTAGAAATTAAGTCATTCATACTCTTACTTCTGAGGTCACTACACTAAATGAGATTAAATAAAATTAGAACACTTTATTCAGAAGCATCGTACAATCTTCGAACATAAAAAGATAAATCTACTCTCTTGCCCGCGGTCATTTGAATGCCATTCGATAATTGGCCGAGATAACAATTTCTTTTATGAATGAAAATAGGCGCTCGTTAGACTTCCAAGGTTGAAAATAGCAGAGATAACAATACTAGAGATGCAAATATCCTAGTCTTATAGTCTACCAATTGACTATAAGATACTATATCCTACCTATAGTCATACACATGGTATCAAATAAAGAATCATCAATTGATTCGACTCTGACCAGACGTAATTGATAAAAAAAACCGAGAATTTGGGGGCTTATATCACATAGACATAATATCTTTGAGACCACTTCCATTTCATACATTTCTTCAAGGTTAGAATTACGAATAAATCGAGCGAGTTTAGGACTTCTGGTCCGTAGCCAAATCTCTCACTTTGATTACTATCGGTGACGTCTCTGGCACATAAGGTATGCATTAAAATATTACTATTGATAGAAAAGTTTTATTTGTATTCGTATCAGCTGCCTATTGTTTGAAAATTCTCATACTTTTGCTAGGAAATTTTGTAAACGTGGTACTACAGGGTAGACGATGTTAATCGTGAAAAATTAAAAAAATTAAAAGCAAATGTTGAATGAGATTATAAAAGAAACAATAATGAAGTCCTTCCAATATGTTATAAATTCAATATAATCCACAGAGTTGTATTAGGAATGGAGGACAATATTAGTCTTTCTTTTTGAAGATAATGTAGAAACAGAATTAAAGTTACTTAATAATAAGAGCTAAGAAAAATAAAAGAAAAGAAATGCGAATACAACATAAATTAGTATTTAGTTTTATAGGACGACTTAACAAAAGAATTATATACGATTCAAATTAAAAAAATAACACGCCACAGGTCATGAACACAAATAACATTCATTGTTGGCACAATCGCTAGCCAATACAATTAAAATATAATTTAGATTTTCCGGTAAAACTTAAGTACCTACTTAAACCTTCTTTTAATAGATATCAATAGCATGAATTATATGCTCTTAATCCGGGAAGCACGATTACCATTTAGAATTATACCCTTTTAAATAGTTCCGTTAACTAATTATTGAAAAAAATTGATGGTCACCTTAAAACAATAACATAGAATTCTCACGCATTATATTCTATAAAATTATATGATCACATGCCGTAATAAATGATCATTATCACTAAGCGGATCAGCCACCCACAACCACAATACATCAATTTTTACAAATGCCTACAACTACGTACATCCTTTACGGCGAAGGTCAATCAGAATAGATAGTCTAAATCCTGATAAATTGCGAGAAGACTGTATGTGGTACGGATAACCACTTGTCACAATTTTATATTTTAATAAAATTGTACACGAATAATGTATTATTTGTTTGTGACAAAATCTATAGAGCCGACTTCTTAAAATTTCCAAATACAGAGAGACACAGCTCGGCTGCGGTTAACAGTGAACATAAGAAAATCTGTGTTTCTCACCTACACGTCGATTTTCCCATCTTCAAAAAGGCTGAGTACTGAAGACTAAAGTATAATGTACGAAATGCTTGTAATAAACTGAACAGAAATACTTGCAGAAGTACTAATTAGACTCTGACGCATTACAAATAGACTGTACCAGTGACACCAGCTGTATTAACACGACAAATTATAAACAAAAATGTTTACGAAGAAATAATACAGCAAGAATTTAATTATTGATGTATTATTCTAGTAAATGCTTTTTTAACATTACTATATGTGGTTCAAACGTCACACAAATAATTACAATAAAAAACTGTGCAAAGTCTCCTAAATTTATTCTGAAATTTCATATTAACAAAAATGGATTGAACTGATGTACATACCATCTATGATATTTGAAAATACTGTCAATCGAGATATTGAAATTAATACATAAAATTGGAATAACTGTTTAATCTCAATCTACGTATACACACGCTATGATATACTATAAAGAATAAGATATTAAACATAGCGATGACGTTGAAGGCTGACCTCGCGCGACGCTCAACATTACTTGAGGTCGCTTTGTATTTATCTATATCGTAAACACATATTCATCGCCCGAAATTAACGAAATTAATCCTAAATACATTTCACCGTATATGGTAAAAACATACACCTAGTAGATATAAACATTTCCGTATTCGTTTATAAAATTATATGATAAAAAAGCTTTACCATAATCACAACATTTAGCAAAATTCTCTTAACCCAAAAACCTAGACCCATTAGGGTCAATACTAGGATACTCTTTGTCTATATACAAAGAGAATACATTGACATTTAACAACAAAGAATGCCAGCACATACCTTGGCCATAACAATACACTTTGTATTCACGAGCCGACTTTCGTAATCCTCATTCCGTATTATGATCGACATCAGTATGTATGTGACATGCCAGCAACAGTTTTATATTTTACTACTATGCAGTAAACATCGCGCTTTGGTTGTGTTGCCGATTTTTTAGAAAGATTAAGCGGCAAGCGAAACTTGTTGGGCCTCTGATATCCCCACTAACTCAGAGAAACACAGTAAAAGTACTGTTTGATGCTGATATTCTCTTGCGAGCACAACTTTCAGAGGGCGTTCCCGCCGGAGAGATAGAATTAATACACTCGCCCAGCTTTCAATCTTTTTCACAGACCGAATGTAATTTATCAATGAATGGCCTAATGGTTTTAATATTTGAAACCTGTTAAACTCTTTGTGTGTGGTAAACAGTTTAGATTTACTCAAAATCATACTGCGTGCAGGTGGAGAGGGAAGGGGCCGTAAACAACATTCCATCGTGGCACCAAGTTTTTACATCGTATTCGCGTATGATCTTATTTTGTTCCGTCGAGTTCTACCTATACATATTGTTGTCACTCCTTAATAAAAAAAAGGTTTTTTGGTCGGATGTGGGGAATTGAAGCCAAATTTAAAATGTTCATCTTTCATTCAAAAACATTCATGTACATAATATAAATTATTAACTCGTATTAATCAATCGCTATACCTACTCTTTAGAAAAGATAGAACAGCAAGTGTAATAACGTTTAAACATATTAAAGATCATTATTATTAATCGCCACAATACATACATAGATCTCGCTTCTGAATTAAAATTTAATCAAATGAATAAATACACACTGTTTTTGTTTTAATTGAGTATATTAGAGTTATTTAATTGAGTAATAAAAGGTTAAAATGGTGATCATCAACGTGAATGAGGATAACAAACCGCGATGGTTCGAATATCTCGCTCACTCTGAGCAGAGAGATCATACATCTATCGCTAAAGCTTCATTACAAGAACATCATAAGCGTATATATTATAAATATAATATGAACTAGTCGTAATATCACTCAAATGCCAAAGTTTTATAGCAAGGCAATCTTTAGCCTATATCGTATTGTGAAATAATTTCATGTATATTATAAATTTTTACTATTAGAAACACGGCAATGCAATAACTAAAACGAAATTAACGCTCTAGAATCAAATTTCAAATCGATAATTCTTTGCGAAACTGAGTACGTTGCAAAAACAAAAGATATGACAATACCTTGCCATTTTCATTTGTTAGCAATACGAAAGCTGATTTTTGCAGGTATCAGTTTACATTCACACATCAATAGCCGTAACGCTCCACTTAAATTACGTATAACGATATCATTTATATTATTTTCATTTGCTTCTATACATTTTCAAGCGAAATTCAAATAGGAATTCTTAAATGTGGACTCGTATAGTCTATTCTTACGAAACTTTGCATCGAAACCCGGATGGGAAAGTCTTAAATGCGTTTTAATAATCAATCAAGATGGTTACTTACTCGAAGTATCTCCCAAAAATTTTTTTAAGTCGCATATGTTAACTTAAAATTTACAAACTGGACGTAAACTCTACGAAATCCAGGTTTTAAATATGATTCATTCAGGTGCAATAATCATGATCAAATCTGTCAAATCTCTAGATTTGTCTGTTACGTCACATCCTTGACATCTGTGGCAGGATACGAGCAATTTAAGCGCAATTCTTAACATTCACTTGTGCAATGTTTGCCTAACCTCTCGCCCTGGTACTACGAAGCGACATCGCGGCACTGCACCGTGAGAAGACGATAAAGACATCTTTATGATGTTCAACACTACGTTCAATGAATACTACGTTACGTTCAATCTTGCATTTGTCTCTTTTTAGTTTTAACTATATCTCTGAGTGAGACTAGAAAAAATATTTAAAAGAATCAACATTAAATTTGATTAATACTTATACAGTATCTATATCTTAAAATCATCATAACTCGGAAATAATAAAAATATGATACCAAAAAATTCTTAGCGGTAGACATAAGAAACCATAAAAGTAGAATTGATAACTTCTATTTTATTTTTTTTAAGGTCGGTTGATAAAGTTTAACCTAATGATGAGCTTTTAAGGCCGGCAACGCACCCGCGGCTCTGCAAGGCTATAGGTGCCTATAGGCGGAAGATCGCTCATCCTAAGTGAGCCTCCTACTCGTTTGCCACCGTTTCCATAAAAAAATCTTTTAAAACAATTTCCATTTCTTTAATAGCGTAGACAGTAACAACAATTTTTAATATTACATATATGATTACAATATAAATTAATATAGGAAACTGTAAGTGTTATGAGGTTTATGAAGTTCTCGTTACGCCAGCCTATTTATAGATATCTCCCGTCTGGCCTCTTTACTAAATTGAACGCAAACAATCTACCAAAGTTACTGGTAAATATCCATGCTCTGATTGCGAATAGAATATTGGGTTAAGTGATTTTCAATAGCGGGTTATGATGCATAGAAGTTAGAAAGGACTGTTCATGAAAAGACCCGGATTTATTATTTATACAAAAATATTTCTAGATGCGTGGTTATTATAGTATTATTGTCATTCATTTTAACGTTATTTTACTAATTATCTCACAAATTCAAATTAAACACACATATTATTATTTATTATACAAGAAACATGTTCCACATTAGGTTAACAACAATTTTAGAAACAATAGAAATCTTTCCAAAAAATTTAAATCAAAAACTAACTTGCACTTATGCGCATTAGATTAACATGGTTTATATATTCAACATTTAGCAGAGCAATATGAATAAAATTATATCTAAGACCCTACACTTTCTGCGCTTATGTAAACTGTTTCTGTTCTAGAACTTTCTATACATGTACAATTGTAGTGACATCATCGTGTAGAAAACGCGTATAAGGTATCTACTCTCTCTCTACTTTATTACTTTAAATCCAGACAGCCTGTGTGTAGCCAATAGACCTTGATTCCTTTTTATTTTCCATGCCATTGCGCAAGGACAATGACGCTATTTGTAATGGTAACAAGTACATGTCAACATTCGATATTATATAGTACAAAGACAATTCAAATTAACCTAAATTAAAATAAAGGTAAAAATTTGTACGTAGCAATAATTAACGAAATATTCCTATCAACCACGTGCGCTCAAATTATAGGTTTATACTATACAAAAATGTTATCTAATGTGCCTTACTATACACGTATATTATAAATAAACCTCATATAACATATACATATTTAATTATTCTGTAGCGACATTTTTAGAGACATTTCTCTTATAACTGGTACATAAATCAAAGCACGAGGTAGAACATTGACTAATTTGATGTTAAGAGTATCCACCGACAACATATTCTGTTATTATTCTAGTACCAATACCACGTATTTTTTCCATTAAGAACAAGTTACATGATTTATTAACGTTAAGTAATCTTTAAATGTAAGGAATACACACCGATATTACAATAACCACACTCCACTATAGATGTACCTAATATGTACTCAAAAGTTGAAAATTCCAGTTAAAGATTATGAAATTATGGATTACATGCCGTGACGGACAAAATAGCCTCTCACTGATAACCCATCTTAACTTTCACTAGGTTCGTTTTTGTAACAATTCTAGTCAAATTGTACTATACCTCGTGAACCGTGAAAAGCACTGTGACGTATTGATTTAAATGAAACCTTTTCATACATAAAAACATATCAAAGGTCTTATAATGTTTGACACTTTATTATTGAGTGTCATCCTATCATAATCATGGTAATAGAATGGTGTAAGCAGATTGATGATTATCTACAATATGTATTTTATGACGAAACCTAGATATGTCACTATGTACGTATATCAAAGATAAAAAACAACACGATATCGAAAACTTCTTCGCAGATTCTTGTACGTAATTACTGTTTATTAAGTAAATAATAAATAATAGCACTGAAATTATATAACAAACAAAATTCCATACAAAGCACGAAATTAACGTATTACCATAACATCGTCAATGAATCAGCTCTTACTCACTTAATGCGGAACGACAAAATATACACATAATTAGTAAATAGACTTACGATAATGATTCATCACTATAGCTAATATACTTTGAGTCATTTCAAGTCGTATTCATCTGGAAACAAGATCATCTAAAATCTTGCGTGTTTTAAACATCTGTTACAATTTTGTGGAAGTAGATCAGGAATGTTACGTGTATACAATATAATACACATGTGCTATAAATTGTACATGAACATAAAAGCTTACGTACTTAAATGTGTAATGATCAACAAATCGATAGTCCACGTAGTAAATGTTCTCAATATAAAAAATAATCAAATTAAGGAATCCTACTCTTTTTAATAATTAATTATAGTATTAACCTGTGGCCTGATATGACCCGGTTACAAACGAGTTATAATAAAAATTATTACCCGTATAATATTGAAGTTATGATTTTAACATATCAAATAAATTATTTATTGCATAAGAAATACACATCCTGATGCATTACAAATAACTTATAACCAAAAATCACTTATCTATAGTATATTATACTTATAGTATATTATACTTATTTACAGTATAGTAATGTATAGCAAAACAGCACTCAAAAATGCAAAAAGTAATGAAATACAAACTTCCATTTCAAAATTTCCATTACGAGGCATTAGTAGCAAAAGGTACTTTACAAAGTTTTTGAATAAAATAATGTAAGACAAGTTATATTAAAAAAATGAAGGAAATTGTAGGAGCCACAGCTGATAACTTCTTGGAATGATCGATCACACCAGTCTGTATTTTTAAATTTCTGATTCATATTAATTTTTAAATACAAGGCATAAGATATCCTCACATCTAAATTTTAACTTCTGAGTGACACTCAACAATCAGCAATAGATAAAGCAATAATTATACACCAATATGAAAAATATCAGCAATCGTTTCGAATGCAAGCCAATTATATTAGTGATAAAAACGCTGACGTAAGCGATTTTACCGCCGACGAAGTTGAGGAAATATAATATGCATGTCCATAAATATATATAATGGCGTTTGACCCAACCTAGTATTTTACTTCCGTTAATATTATGCTGATGATACTTTTCTAAATAGCTTTCTAAATATAATGAGATTTTTTTCCAGGTTAACAAAGGAATGTGATCCGCACAGGTCAGCGTAACTCACGAAATCATCATTTTGATTCGCTAAAAGTGTTAATGTACATTTAATTATTAAGGTTTAGCAATGCATCTCTCAAAAGTGGCAATGCAGTCGGTTTCAGAAAAAGCCGAAACAATTTGTTAGTTCATATGTTTTCTCAGACAAAACTGCTGATAACTTTCTTACAATTTTTAGCATTGAAAATTATATTACTGGAACTTAGAACACAAACAAAAAATTTTACTACAAAATACGTGGAATCGCTGAAATAGAAAAGAATACTCAATGCAGAAAATATCAACCGCGATGCGATGAACGCAGCGAGGCGTTTATTTTTTTCAACTTAATTTTATTGAATACAACCTTGAAAAATATTAAAGAAATTATAATTTTTAGTGTAAACTCGTAACTCGCGTTTAGTGTGACATGCATACCTGCTAAAGGAAGGGAGAGCCAAATGTCACATTATTTACCAGTTAGTTCATAACATCAAACTGGTTTCTCGGTGCAGGAGTTTAGTAGGTATTACGAACCATTTTGCATGTATTGTGCATTGTTCCACGAAACAGTATTGTGTTTATTTAATGTTAAATTTTAAATAAGAACTCAATAATGTACTCTAGGTGTACGACATGCAGAATAAACTAAGTTTACGATGAAGTTATCGAAAAATTACCTAATCAATTACAGTAATATTTATTTGGAACGATGAATCAATCCTCTGAGGTATTGCTTATTAAATAAAAACGTTTATAGCGGTCTAGAATTTGCTTAAAAATAACGTATAAATAAATATACAAATAACCAAAACAACATACAAGCATATTGAGAACTTCCTTTTTTGAAGACGGTTAACAACGGAATAATTTAGAAACAACATCAAAGGTTTGATTAAATATTATCAATAAATAAATATTTAAGGTATTAAATAATACTTTCTGTTTGAAGATATTTATCTTCATACATTTGTATGTATAGTGTATACGGTATACCCCATATACGATATATATTTACATACTTATACACGAGTACATAACAATTTATTAAGAGAATTTAGGGTGCTAATTATTATTCGCAAAAACAATGCAGTTCATGTTAATATTATATACACGTGTATGATAACTAATCTTATTAAGATGACATTAAGTATATTATAATATGCAAATAAAATATTTTAACGTAACGTTAAATCTATTGTAATTTCGTGGATAATGCAGTAGTTTAATTATTCGGTAACAATAAATTGTTACAATGCAAATAAAATTACAATAAAATCACAAATAAAGTAGGAGAGGAGTGATCACGATAATAACATCATAATATTATTATGTATTTTGAAAATCCGCGTCCTTATCGACAGATCGCGGTCGCGGGGACAATAGACATGACGTAGTTGTGTAGCGTGCGTGCTGCGCATGCGCCGCATAACAAACTCGCTTCTTAATTCTTATAGTTTCCCGTCTACATTCCACGCGTCATGTTCTATTCTCTTTTATATTAATTAATATTAGCTCAACTTATTCTAGGAGCTGTTAAATCGTTTATTTGCGCTAGACTATCGAACCGTATGTATCTATTTAAAAAAACAGTTAAGTTTAGCTTCCTACACATAACGGTATATCGCACGTAAACAGCGTATTGAGAGAAAGCGTTGAGGATTTCAAGTCAGTGAAAGCCAGGGTACCGTCCGCATCGCATCAAAATAACGAACATAACCTCCAATGGCTTTATATATCGCTGCGGTGATAATTAGTGGCGCAGCTGCTATTTACTGGTATGTCAACAGACATAAACCCATTAGATACATTATCAGTGATTTGCGATACGCTCTAGATATGCAAGGAGCAGGTGCTGGCGGATTAATAGACGACTGGGTCAGCATTTGGCGAAACAAAGTAACATTGCCAGATGCAAATAATAAAGTGGCCGTTATAACAGGAGGTGCTCGCGGTATAGGAACAGAAGTCGTTCGAGGAATGCTTAAAGCCAACATGGTCGTAATAATGGGCGTGAGAAATATCGAAGCAGCAAAAAAACTCGCCCACACGATGCAAAATGGACATAAACTACATGCTTTTCAACTGGATCTACAATCATTGACTTCTGTTAAACATTTTGCAGAAAATGTTTTAAAAGAATTCCCTGATATACATTTATTGGTAAACAATGCTGGCATCATGTTTGGTGACTATAAGCTAACTGAAGATGGTATTGAAAAACAATTTGCAGTCAACTATTTAAGTCACTTCTATTTGACACATCTATTATTACCGGCATTGAAAAGGGCAGGGAAAGCAGAAGATCCATCAAGAGTTGTTAATATATCATCATGTGGACACTTTCCAGGGAGAATATATTTTCATGATATTAACATGAAAGAATACTATAATACAACAGCAGCTTATGCGCAATCTAAGCTAGCGCAGGTAACAGTATTTCTATATTTAATTCAGTTCCTATCATCTTATTCTAATACTAAATTTTCTAAAATAAAAATTAACAGTAGGAACTATAGAATTAAATTATCTTTGAATAAAAGTAGCACTTCATGATACTCATATCATTACTCAATTAATTTCTTCCAGATCATGACTGTGAGATATGTGAATAGTTTATTAGAAAACAAAGATGTGCCTATAAAGTTATATTCTGTCCATCCAGGAATAGTTGATACTGATCTATTTGAACATTCTAACTTTGGAAAAATACCTTGGGCTAGACGATTATTTTTCAAAACACCGGAAAAAGGGGCTGTGTCTATTCTATTTGCATGTTTCAATAAAGATATTTTGAATAAGGGCGGGATATACATCAGTAACTGTAAAGAAGGATTCAGTAACCAGTTTTCAAAAAATGAAAAATATCAGAAGATCTTGTTTGATTTATCGTGCAATCTAACTGGTATTGAAGTAGATAAGTATGGGAGGAATTAAGTAAACATGAATATTTAACTAAATTATGATTAAAATTATCATTTGTATTATTATATTAAAACTGTATTTTACTACTTATCATATATTTTAATGTTATCAAATTTAATAAAAAAAAATTATATTATTAGTGTTTTATTTGGAAATATTATTTTTTTTATCCTGATGGTTAATAAACAAAAATAGGTTTAGCATAGTTAATAATGATCATTTTACTATTGAGGTGATATTCTCTTATTAATTGCTTTTAATCTTGGCTATCTTGTCTCATATATATCTTCAAGCCAATATTCAAATGTTTAAAATAAAATTATGTTTGATACTGTAAATCATAAAGATTAACTAAAAACTAACCTGCTGAAAAACCCTGAGAATCCTTTCTTCTTCAATTTTGCATGTTCAGAGTTGGACAAATCAGGTAATTCATCTTCTTTGGATCCACTTGAGCCAAGGGAGCATTCAGAAAGACTAGAGATTGTGCTTGAAAATGAACCACCATCTTTACCTCGTTGATGTCCACTTACACTTCCACCCCATTGAAGAGTACTCTTAGGAGAATCACTGGCGTCACTCTTTTCAAAAGTAGATATTGAAAAATTACCCTCATCACTGAAGCTACTTTTTTTACTCAATTTGTCAACTTCCTCTTCAATTGTGCGTTTCTCAACCCTGGGACTTACGAAATGCAACTGCTTAGTAATAGGATTATAAGCAAGCTGAATGTTGTCTAACGCTTCGCTTAGACGCATTCCATTTTTTGAACAAGGCGATGACATCGTAAATTAAAAATTCTTTACAAAATAAATCCATATTTTCTCACACAATCACATCACCAAAAATGATTTTTGCAAATCATCGTTATTATCATGTTTAGTATAATTTAATTAGATATAGTAAATTTTTAACATAAACTAATCGCAAATTAAAACAACACTACTTGAGATTTTCCATTAGAAAGCAACTTCAACATTTACATCGAATCGGAGCACTATTTAAATTATTATACATTTTAATCAATACAATATTTATTTAAAAGTTAAATTTGAAATCATCAATCATAAAAAAACAAATTTTAAAAACTAAAGGTAAAACTACACACCCAACACAGGGTCTCTCCCATTGTAAATAACAAATTTTATATTTATTTTACTCTGTCAAACGTCAAAGTCAATTATCATAGACTTCACTTCCGTATAATTTAACAGAATCACTTAGAAGTTAGTGTAATATATTTAATTGGGAATTCATCTATATGGTAATTTAAATGATAGTCCTTGATATAATATCAAAACTTACTTTACACATACATAGTTGTAGTTACCCTATTTGTATTTTATTATAGGGCCTTATCTATGGTTACAGTAGGAACTTCACCAAGTTTTTTTAATCTATTCTGTAGCTAGTAATTGCCAATGGGTATTTGATATTTTTTATTACTTTTTAATTTACATGTGCAAAATTGTTGGATATTTATGTCTTCCTCTATATGCACAATCAATGGAGAGAGGTATATTTAAGTAAAAAGTAGTCATATAGTCTAAATTCTCTATAGACCACAGATAAATTTAGTATTAATTTACTTAGGAAACTAAGATATTAATTATATATTTATAGTAATAAGCAATGAAATAATCTTAGAAATTTTAATTTTACACTGTAATAATTACTATAATAAGAAAATGTAACTACATCTAACAATAGGGCGGTTTTTGAGTTTATAGTTTGGCACCTTGTTTACTGAAATACTTTACACGTTCATTATAATCTTTCGAATACATTTTATCGAAAAATTGCTTCAAATTGTGACTTCAAAAAAGCAGTTGTCATAAACATTATATAAAAACAAGCATTTATTTCTCAGAAAGCTGAAACTGTCCAATGATTGAGGTTTTAAACTTTAAATAATAATAAATTAACCCTGATACAAATTTAATTATACTAGCTAACCAGGGTGTTTCCTAAAAACTAGCAGTTTTAACATTTAAATTTAATTATAAAGTATTTTTAAAAACTAAACTATATAATAGAACATAACTTCAATAAATTATAAATGCTTATGTAAAATATCAGTGATCTTTTTCCACATCAGTTTTCAAAAATAGTTCATATTGTTCTGCATTCATTAAATCATTTAATTGCTCTGGCTTTGTAATTTTAAGTTTAAAAAGCCATCCTTTATCATAATATGAAGTGTTTATGAGACCAGGTTTCTTTTCAACTTCTTTATTCTTCTCAGTAACAGTTCCACTGACAGGAGAGTAAATTTCACTTGCAGCTTTGACACTTTCTAAGGCACCACACTCATCACCAGCATTTAAATACATTCCAGGATCAGGTAATTGTGCAAAAACAACATCTCCAAGAGAGTCTTGTGCATATTTACTTATTCCGACAGTTCCTATATTATTTTCATCAACTAAAACCCATTCATGGCAGTCTGAAAACTTCTTATCTGAATTAGAACTATAGTTATAGCGTAATTCACAGTAAGATTGTCTTATAATTGATTGAAGTATGATTTGCTGTGAAGTAAACTGTTTTGAAGCTTGGTACAGACACCTTAGGAGACTCATTATATCTAAAATAAAAAATTATCAAAATATGTATTGAAAAATATTAGTTTTTCATTATTTCATCCACAAGACTTGCAGTATAAAATTTTATAAAAAAGCTTGATAGATTTAAAAAACATACATGGTTAAAGCGCACACTAAGATGAGAAGGGTGATAAATGAGAACTAAAATTTATTAGAGAGGTACTTTTGTAAAATGTAATTATGTTAAATGGAGATAATAATGAACTGTGAACTCCACAACCAACTGATAAGCTGCAAATCTCAAGACCTATACTATGTTATCGCCACTGGAATTATTGAATGCTAAGATACTTTTTGATTTTAGTTACAATATTTTATTACCTATATCCACATATCATAAAGTTTAATGTAATTAATATTTTTACAAAATTTTATTTGTAGATATGAGCAAGTATTTGAGTTGAAAGATTTTAATTGGGTTATTTACTTGCAATTATTTTATTAAATAAGATAAGATTAACTTTCTACTTAAATTGATTGGCATTTCTTTTCCTGTGACTATTATTGTCTTTAAGGTTATTTACCTTTTTTTATTATCCCAAAAACGCTGAGCTATTATTTAAAGTAACCATAGATGATTCTTCGATAAAAATCATAGACAAGATAGTTTATATAGTAGTATCTAGTATATAACAAGCACGTAGAAGTCTAGTCGTGATTTATTGACGTAGGTTGCACATTTGTTTCTTTTAATACAATTTACAAGATTATTGGATAATTGGCTTCAATCACTATCCTAATTTGCCCTAATATTTAATGGAAATATGTTTAGTGATCCTTCCCAATTAACCGGTATATGATTAATTCTTACAGCGTTATTGCGTTCTATATTTTATTTATAAAAATTATAATTTTACAATAAAATCATCTTTAATTTGTTTTAATCGCAGTGAGTAGTCCAAGTTAGCCAGATCACGTTGGAGATATTCAATTTTTATTTTAAGGAAATATTAAGTGATGCGATGTTTAAGTGAGTGTCAAATATGAATCCTATTAAAAAAATAGTTAATTTCTGGTATCAACCCGCTTGATCGTCGCGCCTTGATTTACAAAAGATGGCAACATTACTGCTAGTAACGTCATCGATCTATTTATATGGTTAATGTCAAAAAATGTCATTGTTCTTCTAGCCATGACTGAAAGATGTCAAAAAAAGTTTACAGAGAAAATTCGTAATCAAAATTTTATAATTTACTCAGGAATTTTCGTTGTTGTATTGGCTGTGTTATATTATTACAGGTATTTTATTTGAATATATATTTAAAAGTTATTATTTGGGTAATTATGTTTTAATTTATTTTGAATTTTTCAGATTATATTTTATCACAATATTAGTCAGCTATGGACTGGGATGTTTGGCTTGTTATTATTGCTTAACTAAACATGTTTTACGAAATTATGCGGAACAAATAACGTGCCATTTTATAAAGAAATCTCCAGACATAAAAAATTCTACAAAGCAAGTATGTGCAACTTTTTACAAAATTTCTTACATTCATACTATTGTTCAATCTCATTAACTAAATTAGTATTAGCCTTTTAAAACTGCTTTCTAATTATCTTTTTCCATATTCAATTGATAACAATCTCAAAAATTGGTAAATTTAGAAGTTATTCAATGTAATAAAAATATTAAATGTAATAAGGAAAAATGAAAATAGAGTTATCAAGTTAATTTAAGTATTTCCATATAAAAAATAATTTTGCATAGAACTTAAAATATGTGATGGAATACATTAAAAAGTATTAAATATTTTAAAAGTATATATGTACTTAGTTTTTCGAAACTTTTTCAAAGGTTTGTATAACATGTGGGTCCCAAGATTGCAATCGTCATGATCCTCAAATTGCTGCAGAGCCCTGGAGGGGGTTACAGATACATAAACAATTGGATCAAGCCATAGAAGATGTATGTATTTCATAATTTAATACTCAAATCTAAACTATTTGTGAGTTTTATTATAAATTATTTATCAGAAATTTTCAAATATAAGTAGTGTTTCATTGATATTAGAATAAGACCTTCACATGGATATGAATTTTTATAAATTTGATTGCAAGAATTGCAATTGAAATTGCAAAAAGCCTATTCTAATATGTTTATAACATTAACATTGTTATGTAATATTTTCTTATAAAGATAAGAAAAATTGTTAATAAATGTTGATGTATTTACAGTTTTACAATACACTTTTAGAGCAATTTATAAATACATGGTACACCAAGATAACACTGCAGCCATTCTTCGTGGATGAATTAAGATATCAACTGAGATATGCTTCTGCATCGCTGTTGAGGAGAGCTTTAAAGGTATTTATTCTAAATAAGTGAACTCGGCAGAAGTCTCCTTGCCTGTGATACGCCACCCGCGTCCGATTAACATGACGTTGTTTTTGTATTTTGGCTATTTTTCACAATGTCATTATAAATCATAACCATATTATTGTGATGTACACCCTATATTATTGCAGTTTTATTAAAATCTATTCAGTAGTTTATGCTAAACAGAAAAAAAACATCCATTAGTCCATACTTGTAAAATTTCGCGTTTATAATATTAGTAGGATATCCAATAGAGATATCTCAGTGTAATAATATAAGTATAGCAATCTTTAGAAAGTTCATTCCTATCTATAAGGATTTAAAATTAAATATTCACCTTATTGTATTTAAAAATGTTTCCATCTGCCTCTTTAATCTTTGTTTATAAACTTGAAATACATTATATTGTTTTTAATGTTATATTAGGTTTGTGACAACTATTATTGATGTTAAATTACAGATAAATTATGCAAAGCTAATATCCGAGCGTCTTGTTCCCTGTGCCCTACGGCACTACAGCGTTGTGACGTCAGGTGCCAGACCTTGTCTACATGTAGCTGCCTGCAATAGGGACGCAGAGTTGCGATATTTACGCTGTGTGACCGAAGCTTTATTGCCATTTTTATTGAGAAATAATGAGATTCAAAATTCGTAAGTAACAATGTTATACTATATACTCTTTTTAATGTTTTTACTATATATAAAGTTGTTTTTGGACATATGATTGTGATTACTGCATTGAATTGTGACACACTAATAGTTGGTTGATGATTAACATAATATTAAGTTTTCTGTTTGTTAAGTATTTTTATAATATACAATATTTATGATTTAATGTTAACTTATACATATACATTTGTAGCTTTGACTGAATGTACTAATTTGTTATTAAGTTTATTCATTTTTTTTTCAGATTATTCAAAATATTGATTCGCGAGATATTTGCGGGTTGGGTTTTGCTATCGCTCACAGATGTCTTGGCGGATCCATATGTCCTCAACAACCTTATAGTCTTAGCAACAAGCAATGAACCCATGGCGCCATTGCCCGCCACACCTAATTATAAAGTAATTATGTAAACTATCTTCAGCTGTTCACAAATTAAGAGCTCATAAGAGAGTATTAGTTTATCTCAATTTATTCAGGTTTAATGTAAGTTCTTGAAACTGTTTTTTGTCTTGAAAAAATATTTAAGAGAAGTCTAAAAGAGAACTAAATTTCTAAAATAATTATATAGGGCTTTGATTTATTGGAATAATTGAATTTCAGGTAGAGTTCCTAGAAACGTTTGTGCGTCAGACAGAGTCTGTATACGCGAAACGTCCGCGTCTGTTGCGCATCGAGTTGGAGCTGTTGGTTCAGGAGCCTGATCACTTCTACGCTTTCATGCAGCACCTAAAGACAAGCGGGACGATCCATGTCTTGCACTTTTATAAAGATATAAGTAAGTATTCATTCTATTTAGTTACTAAGCTCGCGGACAGGATAGTTTTACGTGTATCGAAATCTCTAAGGCTCGTTTAAGTATATATTCTATTAGCTGACAAGGCAAACGCGCCCCTTTGACGCCCGTATCGTGTATTATATTGCAGCCTAGTCTAGAGGAGTGAACGGCGACCACACGACATTTTTCTTATACTTACATTTCTAAATTCGGGATATCCTTCGAATGGAACGTCCATATTGAATAATTCCAATAATTATATAAATATTTTTATACGGATACCAAGGTAAAGTATAAAGAGATTTTGCAAATCCGTCCAGTAGTTTTAGAACCTATTCAAATTAAACAAACATTCAAATCTTTCCTCTTCATAATATTAATATAGATGAAAACGATGGCAAATGAACAGTAGGTACTAATAGAAAAAAGTTGTTTTGTGTTCTAAACCATTATTTTACGTGAGAAACCTGCAAACTTTAATAAACTTCCACTTACAGTAAAAACCGAGAGTAATCGCCTAGTTTTTAATTTTTCCCATTTCTATAAAAGCAGACTACATATATTTGCGCATCTTGCCTTTTTTTAATGTTATATGCGACAGCCGAAATCGCCGCTGCATTATGTTTTGAGTAATTAATCACACAGCCACGGAGACAATCGAAACCTTGTACCAGTTTTAAGTTTTATTTAAATTGTAAATGTTTGCTATTTAATATTATTATAGCTAGTACACGCGATATTGCCCGATAACAACACTTTGAGTCAAACAGAACTGAAATTTTTATCTCAAAATTTATAATTTTAAAGAGTACCGACACTTCCATTCTACAATATGTAGTGATCTCTAAGTAAGCGTATATATTAGATAGAATTATTATAAAAATCGTCTAGTTTTGAATTGCAGATGTATAAACAACAAATCAATGTTTGTGTCTGTTTTAAACGAATAAAGCTTTATTATTAATTAAAATATTTAAAAAAAAAACATTAATAATTATGTAATGAAATAATACCGCCAATATTTTGTGTATAAAATATAAGTTTAAAATCAGAGATTTCCTTAATAAAATTCCTGTGAAGTCCTATGATTACATATTCAAAACGAACTTAAATACCTACATACAATTTAAATTCCCTATTGTGCTATCAGTTTGTATTGTGATGTATTGTGTAACCAGTTACATTTTTGTTAATTTCAGAATTATTTCAAACTAGAATCTTGAATCCCGATCTATCAGCCAAAGAGCAAGCGCAGCTACATCGTGAGGCGAAAGAGTTATATCTACGCTATATCGCTGTCTCGCTCCCGTGCGTATGTCTCCCGGATGCGTTAGAGCGAGAGCTACGAGAGTTGCTCGATACGGGCGTGGATTGTGTTAAACGGTATATAGATATATAAACTTAGATATATATACTTACTAAATGGTATTTAAAATGATAAATTGTTTAGTTCTAAATTGATCCAATTATAGTGAAAGAATATTCCATAATTAAAACATATTACCGTTACAAGGGTCGGGCGAGCTCTTACTATTTTACTCTTATATATAAGAGCTAAAATTATATGACAAGCCTTTTGAGAGCTTCGTAGCTAAGTGTGTTTGTACCGCGGTCCGGATAAATATAATTAAATTTACAATTTATTCGGTCTTGTCGGAGAGCCATGCTGACTCACTAATTGGGTCTGCTTATCCGTGATACCACGGGCTCACAGAATACTGAGCGTGAAATTGTATTTGTACTCTTGTACTGTGTTTCGCTGAGTGAGTGAAGATATCGGAGGCCACACAATCAATGTGCGTACTGTGGTGTGTTTGTGCATGGGTGGCGGTGATACCTGTCTGTGTGTGGTCTCTTACCATATAAGGAGACCCACCTGCTCCGTTGTCCGCTATACAACAAAAAAATAAAATAGTATATGTATAAGATAGTTTAAACATGCTTTGATACAATCTACTTATATTTACATTTCATGCAAATACAAGTTACTAATATATTTCAAAAATTCTTCATTGCTATGTCTATTGACAAGAACATTTACAATTTCCCCCGCTTAAATTTGAAATTTTATTTCAGTTTACAAACTAGTCGAGCTATGTACCAAGCGGCGCACCAGTCGCACACGATGTTGGAGAAAGTGCTAATGCCCAAATTTCTGCACAGTGAAGAGGTACGTTATATTAAATTAATCAATAGAGTAATTTTTTATGTACATTTTTTTCTTGTGTTTTGTATGTAAAATAAGATGGCGGAAATAAACGAATGAACGTTTTGTTTCAGTTTTATAGATTACTTATTGGACCAAGGATTCCTACTGGTTACCATAAACAATTAACAAAGAGGTATTATATATTAGTATATGTTCTTTTGATTTAGCCTTCTTTCTGTCTACACATGAATGCCTTGATGTTCTTTATAAGTAATCTCCTTTATGAATAGATTTAATCAACAAATCGTAAATTAATTAATATTATTATTATACGTAATTACGTACAGATTCTCTATGGGCTGTAAGGAAATTAATAGTGAAACAAATCAATTGCAGGCCTCAAGAAAAAGCTGTGAAATTAGGCAGCAGAATTCGAAATGCTCTTCGCCCGCAGAACGATGGGCAAGGACTGGAGTCTACCATACCTGACGATGAATGTTTGGAGAATGTGGATATTTTAAAGTATTTGGACTCACTCGCAGCTGAAGATAGGCTCGGAGATCAGGATCTCAGTACTTGCAAGGTGGTGCTCACTAACGTTGAAACCAGATTGGTAAGATAATGCATATTAACAAACTTTTTATGAAAACTGTGTCAAACGAGCAGGAAGCTCATTTGAGATAAGCGCTCCTCAGTCCATGGACACCCTCAGCCCTAGCAGGTGCGTTGCCAGTCTTTCAGGGTTAAATATCTAGTATTATTGATACCGCGATAAAACAAAACTATGGTTTTCTGAAACTTCTCTTGTCATATTGATTTACTATATAAATAGGTGAAAAAATACAATATTGTAATAACTCTTAATTTTTATTACAAAATATAGTTACAATATTAAAACGGATGGAAAATTTATAATGAAAATAAGTTTATAAATATATAAGTACTCATTAATAGATTAAATTGTGTGATATACTTCGGTTATTCCAGCAAGCACCACCCCGCCGCGGTCCAGTTCGAGTGTTCAGTGTGACGGTACATCAAGCGAGGGCCGGTGAAACCGCAAATCTGTGGACAGTTGAACGCACTGAACATGATTACCATTTACTAAGGAGCAAATTACAGGAGTTCCATGGTGACAGGCTGCTGGCGCATCTGCCTTTGCCTTCCAGAAGGTATTTTTTTATATAATCTGTTTTAGTTTCTATTTTATAATAGCATTAATTTTATTATGTAGCATAAAGAGAAATCAAAATAACAATAATAATCCAAATGGATTCACAAATTACAGAGTTATGATGCTACAAATTGAAAAAGTAAATTTTAAAACAGCCACCTAAATATTTTTCATAGATGTTCATGTCAAAAATATGTCTAAGTCATTGATAATACAAAAAGAGAGATGTCTTGCCCACATTAACAAACATATTGACTTCCATTTTCAGAGACAACAGCCCCTTAGAAACTCTTCGTTACAAGTACGAGGACTTCCTGCAGCGAATACTTCAAATAACTCTCCTACAAACCAGTGAATTGCTATACCTATTTTTGACGGTCGATACGGATTTCTCACTCGTTGTCCAAGCTTCAACTCTTAACGTGGGTACGGACTTGGGGAACATTTATCAGTCCGTTGCACATCGACTGAGGAAAGAAAAGGGTCAACATTTGGAAAGTTTTCTGCGGAGTTTTCTTATTTCTTCTGATATGGAACGGTATCAGGCGCTGTGAGTAGTATTATTACAAAATTTGTAGATTTTTCTCTGTGATTTCAACACACTTAAATATCCATCTATACTTGGTCATTTTACTCCGATTTCTAAAAGTAAATAGATTGAAACATAATAATAACTAAAATGTTATATATTTACAGTGGATATTTTGGTATATAAGAAGTTTCCTTACCGCTTATATAAAATATAACCTTTTTTTATTGAGATTAAAAACAATTAAAATTCGACCTAAATATTCCATTTATGTAGTAATATGTATATAGATAATTTAAAAAAAATGTTTATACAGATCTAAAAGTATGTATTTATGTCGTATCACGTGGGATTTTACAATTGCATACATCGAATATAATACTTTTATTTCAGAAAACAAGGAACAAGGGACGTAGAAGAGGCCCAGGAAATTAACGAAAATGTTCCAGAAGTGGTCATCAGAAAACGAAACGGGCGAAATATTAAAAACCGCATGTTTTTGAATAATTTTGACGTTAGGCCCGTGATCACTGACAGAGATTTGGTCTATCAGAGCTCCGTGGTTGGATTCACGCAGTGTTTAATGTACATCCGTAAGTACGAAAAATGTATAACATAACTATGTGAATTATTCTTTATACATCATACTATAGAAGTTTTTTATTTTTTTTAATGGTATAGCGGACAACGGAGCAGGTGGGTCTTCTATGTGGTAAGAGAACGCCGCCGCCTATGGTCAACCGCATCATATGCCACTTAAGCGGCATTTTTATGGCCTTCCGATATCCTCACTAACTTAGTGAAATACAGTAGCAGTACCATTTCAAGTGCAACTACCATCACGCTGAATATTCCCTAAGCCCGTGGTATCACGTAGGATGAGCCGGACCAATTAGTGCGTTAGCATATGCATGGTTCTCCCAAGCATGAAAAGTTTTAACAGAAGTTAAGAAAGCTCATATTTCATTTCCTTGATGAGTGAAATAACAATTATTTGTTGCTTTTATTAATCTTCTTCATAGTTAGTCGAATACGTTTACGTTTGACTTAATGCATATTGGTTATATAGTTTTAAAGAAAACGTTTCTAATTGAAAATTCACAGAAGGCTGTCCTTTCTTTGTCTATACGAGATTTATAAATAAAATATTTCATTACAGTGATAAAGATAATAAGAACTCGCAGTTTTATATTCGGCGTGGTTGGTAATATATTATCAATCGTACGTGACCTCGTGGACAGAGCGTTTTGTACAGCGCTAAATAATACACTCAGCGACTTGCTCAGTGAAAGGAGGCTCGCCCATCTCATACGATTGGGACACAGTGAGTTAGCTGTTTGTAATATGTAAAACATTAAACAATAAAAGGCAATAGGCGGTATATTTCAGTCAAATCTGCATAATTGAATTGTTTTTACGAATTTTTGATTAATCAATGTATAACCAACATACTACATATGTAATACATAATAAATAAGAAGTTTTCCAATTAAATGCAATTTAGATCGGTTTAGCTTGTCGATGGTGCAGGTAGTCTAACATTTATTTCATTATGCCTACGTAATAAAATCACACCGTACCTCTGTAATGTTCTCTCATTACAGATTTATTGTTTGGTAAGCGCACATCCCTTCGAAGCGACGCAGTGCGACAGCGGTTTCAGGCGCGAGCTCGTATAGAATCTGCGATCTGCGCACGAGCAACATTAGCGCTGGGTCATGGATTACCTCGCGCTGCCCTCACCGCCTTCGATATATTACAAAACCCGCTGCTTAATAAACAGGTTAATGATTCGTGTAAAATGTATTTCAAATTTTTCATCCGTGAGAGAGCCATTCTAGCGCACAAAAAGGGTCGTCTAAAATAATACCATGGGCTCACAGAATACTCTGTGTAACAGTACTTGTACTGTGTTTCGTTAAGTGAGTGAGGATGTCGACTCTGTCTAAAAACCCGACAACACTCAAAGCGAGGACTGCGGCGTGGTTGTCCATGGGCTGGTGTTCTCTTACCATATAGGAGAGCCACTTGCTTCATTGTCCGCCATATCATAAAATAAAATTATCAAAGTATTTTGGGCTTTATAGCCTTTGAACCCATCCGCGTTTCTTTAGCCATGAAACGTATATATTTTAAAACACATCTACCGACTAACATCTGCCATAATATTTTTTTTAGATATCCCTTAGAGAACAATAAACTTTCTAATATATTATTTAATTTCTTAACTTTCACTTGTCTACTACGGCCTATTCTATTAGCTTGTGCACTGTTTTAATGATCGAAGTCCTAATGCATCTTATTACAAATGTCAAAGTGCAATAATAACAAGACACAAAATAAATTAAATTTCGTAGCCTACAAAACGGAAATTTTCAAAAAAAATCTAAATGTCGAATATCTCGAAAAGAGTTAAGTTTAGGGTAGGGTGTGTCGAAGTGCCATAAGTCAGAAATGATGGGTACTCCACGCCCTGAACGCATCTAGCACGACTTTTCCTACAACCCTAATCGAGGAAAAAGAAATTGATAAATTAAGAAATGTATAAGCATTAGTTTATTTTTATTAGTCATAATACACTGAGTAATTATTACGGATTTCTTGTCTTACGGATTTTTTTATGTATTGTTTCAGTTGGTGTATAATTTATTAGACTTATGCATACTGGAGTTGTTCCCTGAACTAAGAAGTGACGCGAACAGTTGAGTAGCAATAAATCTAGCCAAATTGTGAATTTCACGTGTACCAAACGTATTTAAACTTAACGTAACTTGTATTTAATTGTAAATAAATATATTTTATTATGTATTTTTCGAGTAGTTGCACGTCGACAATTATTAGTCGATCATTTCTGTATATTGAGCCAAATAAATTATTTTCATATTATCGAGTTTGTGTTTTTATTTAATTTTTTTACTTACTGTATATTAAAATTTTACCCCATGTTATTCAGTAAGCATTACAAACAAATGGTTTTGTAAAAACCAAAAACAACCGTCTAATTAGAAGGACGGAACGAGAATGATGAAAGAAAGAACTTCTTGGGAATTAGTCGAGAAGGATAGCTGAGTTCAGCAATGTACTCAGCAATACAGGATATAAAGATAGTATATAACAGTACGACGAGATAGGAGTAAGATTTATTTTTTGAAGGTCCATTAAATGCAATAAAATGCATACAGGTATAGACGAATATATTTTTAAAGTGCATGTTATAAATTATAATTATGTACATACTAGTCTAAAAAATCTGAAACCGACAAAACAATATATTGCTTCCTAACAAATTAGTAACAACAATTTATAATTACATATCAAAATACAAAAATTGAATTACAAAATCCTAGACTTAAAACGTGTATAAAAATTTAGTAACATAAATATACATTTTCAGTATATGGTCTCGGTTAATGGCAGGCTCCAACCCAACGAATCGTGGAACTTTCATTCACAGCCCAATAAACTTAACACAGCACAAATAATATCTATCAAATGATAATTTGTATTTTTTTAATAATTGATATTATAACTTAGTGATAAATCAAGTAAATACTACGCAGTAAAAGCAAGATGGCTGCTATACTTAAAATTCAGTAAGAGTATCAAAATTTTAATGACTAGATAAATATTGCACACATAATAGCCGCTCCAAATCTTAACTTTTTAGGTAGAACTGGAAAATAATAAATTCATTTTCGTTAAATATAGTGAATAAAAGTACCACCTCCAAGTTTTCTTTCATATTTTTTACATATTAAAAAACTTATATTAAAAGGTTACAACACACAGTGAACACTCAATAGATTATTTCTAAATGTTTGTAATATTCTATTTGAAGATTGATATTTGAAATACTTTTTTAGTGTTGAAGATCATTTATATTTAGATACATGTTAAAGGTATTTAAAGGAACTTAAGGAAGACTTATACTTATTAGAAGTC